>VUQI01055215.1:0-15146 GCA_015106735.1 Paratilapia polleni | reverse complement strand
GCTGTATATCCCAAGTGCTCTTGAGCTTCAGGGAACAAACTTATGACCAGACATTCTCCTTCAGGATTTTCTGGTAGAGAGCAGAATTCATAGTTCCATCAATCATGGCAAGTAGTCCAGGTCCTGAAGCAGCAAAGCAGCCCCAGACCATCACACTACCACCACCATGTTTGACTGTTGGTATGATGTTCTTTTATAAAATGCTGTGTTAGTAACATGACTCAAACCTTCCAGAAAGTTCAACTTTTGTCTTGTCAGTCCACAGAATATTTTCCCAAAACTCTTGGAGATCATCAAGATGTTTTTTGGCAAACGTGAGATGAGCCTTTGTGTTCTTTTTGGTCAGCAGTGGTTTTCTCCTTGGAACTCTCCCATGGATGCCATTTTTGCCAGTCTCTTTCTTATTGTTGAATCATGAACACTGAGCTTAACTGAGGCAAGTGAGTGCAGTTTTTTAGATGTTGATCTGGGTTCTTTTGTGACCTCCTAGATGAGTCATTGATCTGCTCTTGGAGTAATTTTGGTAGGCTGGAATCTCCTGGGAAGGTTCACCACTGTTCTAAGTTTTCTCCATTTGTGGATAATGGCTCTCACCGTGGTTCTCTGGAGTCCCAAAGCCTTAGAAATGGCTTTGTAACCCTTTCCAGACTGATCTCATCTGTTCTTGAGCTTCTTTAGATCGTGGCGTGATGTGTTGCATTTTGAGATCTTTTAGGCTACGTCATTTTGTCAGACAGGATCGATTTAAGTGATTTCTTGATTCAAGAGGCAGTAATCAGACCTGGGTGTGGTTAGTGAAATTAAACTCAGTTTTCGAAAGAAAAATATGGGTAATATCAGTTAATTCATGATTTAACATTTGATTTACTTTTTCCACAGAGGGCCAGGTAGGTTTGGATAGCTTTTTTTCCCTTAATAAATAAAATCATAAGTTAAAAACTGCACTTTGTATTTACTTGGGTTTTCTTTGTCTAATATTAAAATTTGTTTAATGATCTGAAATGTTTACGTGTGACAAATTTGCAAAAAAAAAAAAACCTAAGAAATCAGGAGGGGGGGAAATTCTTTTTCACAGCGCTATACATAAAAAACTATGTGAGAAAACAGTATCATTTTGATGTCCTATTGGCACCATACAGTTTACTTTTTTCAGAACTCTATGGATGTGTGGTTGTTATTTGTGTATATTGTTATCTAGTGTGAGTGTGTAGGTGTGTGGAAATATCAAATCAAATTTCATTGTGCTTTCTCTAGGTGCAATGACAATAAAGCATTCTGATTCTGAAAAGCATTTTACACCAGTCAGCCAGAACATTAAAAACCAGTGACAGATGTAGTGAACAATATTGATCATGCTGTTAAAATACAAAGCTTTGCTGGGAAAACCTGGTTCTGATATTAATGGTTGGATGTTACTTTGACATGTAACATCCACCAAAACAGCCTCCTCCAACAGGACGATGTGCCCTACCATAATGCAAAAAAGCTCAGGAAAGGCTCAAGAAAAACAACAGACTGGCAGTGAAACCCCCCAGATCCCAGTGCAAGTGAGCATCTGCAAGATGCACCAGAAGAAGCCTGATCCCTGGAGGCCCCAAGCACAGGACCCAAAAGTATCATAAAAGAAATGGATTTAATGTTGTGGCTGATCAATGTGGATGCAAAAGGCCACTACTTACCATTATGTTTAAATCAAAGGTCATTGTGTATACTGTATCTCCTTTCACGAAAGCAGTGTTAATTACATCTCCAATAATCAAAACTACAGCTCTGGAAAAAATTATAAGACCACTGCAAATTTTTCAGAAATCAGTGAGCGTCGGGTTGCTGAACTCAAAATATCTCCCACTCTTAAAAACAAGTGTCCTACAGCCACTCTCTATGCAATGTTTTCAAAAGATTTTGTACTTCAGTGCCTTCCTCAGTGCTGGGAAGTTCAGACAGTGTTTAAAATGAGAGCTTTGGCACCTTTTCTATGCTATAACCCAGCTATATCCAGGCAAAGAGAAAGAAAAATCAAAAGCTTTAAAAAAAGATATTCATGTGAAAGAACAATACCAAAGAGAGACTTTTCAATCCTTAATCCTTTTCTCACCCAAATGCAGCACACTCCCAAATACTTCTTACCTGCAAGCCTTTTGGTAAGGGTGAGCAAATAATACGCAAGTCTGTTCTTAGTCGCTCAGATAAGATTAGCCAATATAGCTGTGAATGAAAGATAAGTGTAATTCCTCATGTCTTGGGGGAAGACTTCCTGCAGAGTCCCACTGGGCTGACCTGCAGCTGAAGCTTCCCGGAATGCTACTAGCTACAACAGATCAAAGACACCAGCTGATGACTTTGCTGTACATGGCAGACAAGTTGCACACAGTAAAGAAGCCATGTGGAGGCATTTGTCTACTAAAGGTGCTTCCTGATTTGCTCTACATACTAAGTGAAATCTTTGCATGATTACAGCAATTCAGCCCAGAGGCCCATTAGCCTTATATTGTTCAATCCTGATCCTGAGGCATGAAGGGTGAGGTTTCTCCGGGTAAATTCATATGCAAAACACATTTCCTTTGTGGAAGCACAGGGATAGGAAATCTCACTGAAGTTGACAACATGGCCGCCTGTCTTCAAGCTGGCCAATAGCACAATAAAACAAACAGGGGACACCTGCTGTGCGATGAGTTGCAAAGAGCCAGGAGGAAGCTTTTCATCAGGTTGTAAGCAAAAGCAAACCGCAGCCATCAATGAAGCTCCAGCCCTCCATCCTTCCCAAAAAGAAACAAACAAGAAGAGAGATATCTGTTTTCATATCAAACACTTAACAGACTGAAAAAGCAGGATTAAAAAGCTTTCGAAACAAACGATGACAAGTGCAGCGATGGACCCATTTTATTACTCAGGGCGTGCTGGCAAACTTGCATCATTTGCCAAGAGATAAGACAACAGTCTTTCTTCTCCCCACTTCACGTAAACAGAGTTCTGGAGCCATGTTATCCAACTTTCACTGCACAAGACTATTTACTCTGGAAGTTGGCACACTCAATTATGGCTGAGGGCAAGATAAACCACAATACTTCATTCCAAAACAGATACATTTTCTGCCACCAATACAATGAAACAAAGACAAGTGAAGGGTAGGGTACAGCTGTTTTGATGGCATGTAATTTTACCCTGACAGCTGCACATGTCACAGGTTTTTTTTTTGTCCCCACACTGTTCCTTCACTCTTTGAGGGATAACAATTTCAGCCAAGTGTCAAACTTGGCAAAACTGAGAAGGGATGTCTGCTACACACTCACTCATGTTCTTGTGCACACAGCTACGCCACTGTCTTCCAATACCCAATAGTATGGGTGCACTGTAATTTGTCAAGGCATGAACAGCTCTTGTAAAACTTTCCCTGACATGGGAAATGGGAATATGAAACAGAGAATGTTCATAAATATGCAATGGGTGTTCTTAGCACCGACATTGCCTCTATTTTCCCATACAGATGTGATGTTATTTCATATCTGATGTTGCTATATAAAGCATTTATGTAAAAGATATCAATGACAACATACACACACACACACATATATACACATACATATATATATTTTTTTTATTTTATTTTAGATATATAGATAGATATTAACAGTGTGAATATTCAATATCTGACTCTAATCAGCAAATCCAGCCTTTAATAGAGCTAGAGAAGATGAATTGATTTATCAGTTAATCAAAGCAGACATCCTGCTTAAGCTATAATCACATTAATCATATTTCTAAGCACCCCACCATAGTAGCTTTCTACCAAGCCGGTGGGATAATTTAGTTACTTCCTTAAATTGTTTTCCTGTGTTGCCAACGTTTATGCACATTAAAATCCACCTGCATGAAATATGGTACAAGGCAAAAGAAGAGAAATGCTATTGTGCTACTTTGACACAACCAATAAGAAAAATCAGAGTAAGCACAAAAAAATAAAAAATTAAAAGAAAAATGCTGTCTCTCCTCAGTCAAAGATGCACGTTTAGATGTGACTTACAGTACTGTACAAAATTAGTTAACACAATTTCCAGTTACTTAACTTTAGTGCTGTATTCAAGGTACTTCTCAGGTAGGTTGTTCCAAGCATGTTGGAGAGCTTGCCACTATTCCTCTGTGGATTTCAGCAGTTGCATTGTTTTTAAGTAATCTCAGACTGACTCCATGATATTCAGTCCTCTGTGTGCCGATGCAATTCACTGAAAATGGCTCTTCTAAACTCTTACCCTATCTCTGGGATTGATGCAAATTTCACACAAGTCTGGCAATCAATATATTTTTAATTCACTAAAAATCACAAATAGGCACTTATGACTAGACCCCACAGAAGTAGGAAAGAAGATTTAAATTATACTTTCAACTATGACACTTGCTTAGGATACAAAAACATTAACCACCTTGATTTATTATTAAAGACTTGTTTGAATTTCAAAGTCTCTGAAATTCACTAAACGAAACCAGCACAAATTTCTAAATCCCAAATGTCTTTGTTCTTTTGTGCGTTTCAGAATATGGATCCTTCAAACCTTTGTTGTACAAAGTTGACAATAACACTGTTCCCTCGAGACTGCAACATTCCTATATGACTGGGGCACCTTTGAAAAGCACTAGCCGGAGCACATGCTGTGCAGTTATGTTATTACTTGTACTGAACAGTGTGTATTTGATGACATGCTGGAGACTCAATCGGCAGAAAGTACAAAAAGTTAAATTGCTGAAGCTGCTATTGGACCTTTCCCTTCGTATTGCTTTTTTGCAAAAAAGGTTCATGAAAAGTCAGTTGACACTGGGCAAGGTCCCTGTAAGTAATACACTATAAGACCAACACACAGACCATCCAAGAAGTTTGTAGTTATAGTTATGAAGTATATGATACAGATTCACTGACAAACATGTAGAGGCCAGTTTTCATAAAGGACTGCTGCCACACTAGCATCCTGTAGTGGACCAAATTCAGTAGAGTACAGTAAGGAAAGGACTAGAATTAGATGCACAACAGATTCATTTATCGATTTATTTATTTGAATCTTAGCTCTTTTAGTCTGTACTAAAAATCAAGAACACTTTCAGAAATACTACATAGCACAGTTCTAGTCATGTGCTATAATCATGTACAGAAATGATGAAGGGCCATATGCCCTCCAATTCCAATCCAATTACCAACCAGTTGCATTAGAGTCAATGCGAGCCATGTAAGGGTCAGAGGATAAGAGTCAGACATACTGTGACTTAACAATTTTCCTGCGACTTAAGCTTAATCACAAGAGTGAAGAGGAGTAGTGGGGAGAAAATGGAAAAGGACTACACTTCTTGAAAGGGGGGGGATTTCAGCCCTCACTCAAAATTGAAAGTGGATTCTGGTGTTTCTACTGAATTAAGAAGTTCATTTCATGATTGATGGGTCACGAAGGAAGAGAGTCGAGAGTAGGTGGATTGATGACCAGAGTGCAGGCAAAATCAAGAATATTGCCCAGCATGTAGGAACCAGACCACAGCCTGGAGCTAGGGATCCTTTTGAAGTTGCACTAAGGTTTTGAATTTGATAACATTTGAGAACGACAGCTGTGGAAGCAGTGTAGTAAGAAAGTGAGCTGGAAGAATTTAGGATGAGGATGAGTACATGGCAAGCAATGGCATACTCTCCGTCTCTCTCTCTCTCTGTATGCAGAGACGTTCTTACTTCAAACTCACCACATACTGGCCCTCACCAGATACACCTTAAGCATCATTTTTAGATGTGGTAGTCTGATAGTCTGATGATGCAGTGACTGTCATGAGAGTCTTCACAGAAGAAAAAGAGAGAAGGAGAAGTTTGCTTTCTAACAGGTGATTAACATTGCTAAAAGGTGTATTGTAGTTTACGGTTCCATTGCTGTTTGGTTGGGTATGGTGAAGTCCAGCAATTGAGTGAAAGAAAAGTCTTAAAACTGCTGACTTAGACAGGAACAGTTTACTTTGAGCACCACACCCCGTGCCCCCTCATGTGGATCTTTGCTGACTGTTATGATTCCTCATTTGTCAAGATGCTACTGGGTTTTTCTTGCATAGAGAAATTTTTGGCACCACTTTAACAGTTTTTAGCTAGAGCGAAAGGAAAATCACTAGCATTGTAATATTTTAAATCCATTTCATATTTGGGATTTTAGTTACTTGAGTATAATACACAGTTTGGTTTCTAAGGTTTTCAGAAGTAGCAGGAAAATAAATCGATTTCTGCCAAACTAATGCCCCTCAAAGGTACTGAGACACCCCGGCATGCATGTTGAAAACTGATGCTAAAGTGCATTAAAAAACTGACTCCTAGGTGGGCTGACCATCAGTATGTGAGGAGTGAGAATGTGTTGACATGCAACAGACAAGAGACTTTTAATTCTAGTTTACACATTTTACTGTATCCTATTAAAAATGAGTAATGTTCAGAAAGACTGTTCTGTTCATCTAAATCAGTCCAACCCATTAAGCATGATTGTAAAATAAAAATTAATTCATACAAAATGTCCATCTTATGTTGCATTCCATCAATTTTCTGTCTACATTAAAGACTGGAGATTCACATTGTGCAAAATTTACTTAAAACCCGAGAACCTGAAATAGCTTTCAAGACGGGTTTCTCCTAGAACAGCATTTTCATTTTCTTTCATGTGGAACAACCCTCCTCTGGGGTGGAAAATTGAAATTTTAACAGTAGCAAATCACTGTCTCTGCCATCCTCTTTTCCCCTCTTCCTTTCTTTGTGTACTATAATACAGTAATTTGACAAAGTGGGATGCAGAGCATGAACAACACAGCCAAACAAACAGATTTTAAAATGAAAAGATACCACAAAGCAAAGCTTTAAGTGACATAAAATATAAAACATTATACAAATCCAGTCATCAATACTGAGCTGCTGTAGACGGCCCATAGGGTCTATATTCCAAGACAACTTATTTAACTTGACAAATATGAAGGCAATGATATTGACTCTGTTCCTCATACAGAAAACCCTTGTGTGAGCAAAATATGAAGCAGGTTACATATTGCGATTGACACCTGGGCAGAAAAACAGATTCACTCTTCACCTTTAATTTCACAGGATGTGTGAGAGTGAACTGTGGACAAAAACTGCTGTCTGACAGATTCTTAAAAATACTGTTCAGTACAGATGGAAAAAGATACATTCAGGCTTAAAGGACAGATGGTTTATGGCACATAATGCTTAAAGTGTCTGCTTTAATGCACATCCAACTAGAAATCATATGTGAGCGGATTTCTTCATGTGTTTTATCCACAAAACTGAAAAAATGCACACAAATTAGTTGAAGTTTTTTAAAGCGATGTAGTATAAATTCATAAATATTCAATAATGAATGACAAGAGGCGCACTGAGAAAAAAAAAACAAATGAGCAGATGGAATTTTAACAAGGTCAAATCAGTGATAACAATAAATAAAATCAGGTTTGTATTTGTGTACATGCCTCATTTAGAACTTAGACCTTTATTTATTCAAAACACACAATATCATGCATTTTTCCCCCCTAAATGTGTATTCATGTAATCCCCACTAATCTTTTCAGGTACACCCACACAGCAAACAATATCTTGTTCAATTTGGTCTGTTCCAACACCATTTTAAGAGGCTGGAGCTGCAGACTAAATGCTCCACTTGGAATTTTACTTCTTGCAACAGCAACAACGTTACTGATCACAATCACCGCAGTCTCCTGGACAAATAAACAACACAAACACCTAATCAATGTTTCCCCTTGGTTGACTGCTTTTTGGGAAGCAGGTGGTCTCCTCCTGGACCACCTCCCGACACCCCACATGAGGGCAATTTTACTCTAGCCAGGACAAGCTTCCCCACCATCGGGCTTTGACATTTCGGGTCTGTCGGCATCTGTTCATCTGTGGTTTTGGACAAATTAACACTTCTGATGCAGGATAATGGTTTGTCATCCACCAGTTATCTTATGTAACGCACACTGCTCTACTCCACCTCTCCCCTCTTGCACGCACACAGCAACAGTCACAGACTGGAGTCTGGTGACTGAGAGAAACTAGTGTGACCAAAAATGACTGCAAGAGGAGACTAAATAAATTTAATTATTCTTATATATTTATTTTATCCCCTTTGGTTTCTTAATGGCCAGACTGAGGAAACTACTATAGTGTGCAGCTCTCTGTTAAGACTGTAGCTTCCCAAAGGGGGAGAGGGGTGATAGAAGTATTACCTTTGTAGCAGCAAAACATATGGATGTTAGCTAATTGTTTTGCAGCTCAGGATGTTTTTTTTTTTCACCTTAGTGTTGGAGCGCACTACGAGTGCAGTGGATTCTTGGATTGCTGACACCTATGAGCCAGATAGGTGTGATCAAAGTGTCACTTTACACATTCTTAATATAGACAAGTTGATTTTAATCAAACTACCATCTTGCAGATCTCTGACAATGCCTCACTGCTTTCTATAGAATGCTGCATAGGATCCCAGTTAAAGTAATATGGAAATTTTAAAAAATATGCAGGTTTCAACTAAAATAAACACTTGGCAGTATTCGAGTAAAGTAGCTTAAAAAATGACAAAAGGAATAACACAACAATGTTGGCTTTACATTGTATTTTTTTTTTTCATACACAATCTTGTGCAAAAATGAACACTAACTGATTAAGACAGAAATTTCTAGTTAGCAGTGCATCTACAGAGATTAAATGTACATCAGTTGACTATTTTTATTTTTTTTTAACCCACCAACTAACCTGCACTTTACATGAGCCAGAAAATACTGGAGAAGTATCCCAATGTAATTTTATGTTACAAACATTGAAATTTACCTTACTAATCACCCATCCACCCACCCATCTTCTTCCACTTATCCAGTTCAGGGTTGCAGTGGGGTTGGAGCCTACCTCACTAATATTTTACCTAAAAAAAGTGAGAGGCAAACATGTATGTATGTATGTTTAGAGAACTAAAACTTTATAATTAAATTTGTGTAACAGTATAACAGTGATCTGTTTGGAACCACAGATGTAAGCTCCGATCGCTTCAGTGGGAACAAGGCCATAATACATCCTGCACATGTAATGCCTCTGAAAAAGCACCACAGAGATGTTTTTGTCATGCAGTTTACAAGTGAAGGTTACAGAGGTTATTAAGGCTCTCCTGCCATTCTTTGTCTAAACCCAGGAGTTAGCTAAAGGATAAGGATAGTGATAGTGTATCCGGTCATTTTATTAGTGCCACCAAATCCCTTAAGATGACCTAAAACCAACCATGCATTAGTCTGTCAACACTTTCTGACCTCTGTCTGTGGCATTCAGCCCCAAGCCTACCTGTTCCTACAAGACACAAAGGCTAAACAAAAACTATTCAAGCAAACCTTGGACGTTTGTATAGTGTGTGTATGCTCTTCTCGCCATTAAGCCACAGAACAGAGCACAGCATGAAATAAAAATGATCAATGACAACATAGTTACAGATATCACAAGTGGATTTCATAAAACATCTTCAATCAATGACCCTGAAGCAACAACATGTTAATTACAACAGTTCAGTGGCGAAGATTATCAGACAGTGACAGTTCTGGGAAATTATTATATGTAACTTATTTGATTATCCCTTTCACTGTGCAGATGCTATAAAAGTGTAAGTGATACTCAGATTAAATCGGTTTTAACTAGTTTTTCCTCAATAAAATATTTCCCATGTCAGTTTAAATGTATTGCTTTAACAAATAGAAAATACAAAAAGAAAACCTTTCCTGCTTGCCCACTGAAGACAACTATGTATGAAGAAATAACACTATGTTAAAAATAAAGGAAAAAAAGGAGGCATTGAAGGAGACACTGGGTTTGGAATGTGTAGGACAACCAATGTTAACAAGATTTAATGGGAGGTGCTGACCCTCGATTTCAGACACTGGGCATATTGTGCTATTGTATACCAACCTCGTCCTTCGGTGCCTTACCTGTAATTAAATTATTACATCCTGCTCAACCTTGTAAAGCCATCTTCATACTGCTTTGTTGTTAAGCACCAACTATCACTGTGACATGTATTTAAAAAGGATTTTTTAAATACAATTAATAATAATAAATTTAAACACACACTCACTGGCCACTTTTTTACACCTGTTCAACTCCTTGTTATTGCAAAGATTTTAATCAGCCAGTCACATGGCAGCAGCTCAGTCCATTTAGGCCTGTATTCATGGTCAAGACAAGCTGTTGAAGTTCAAACCGAGCATCAGAATGAAGAAGAAAGGTGATTTAAGATACTTTGACTGCGGCCTGATTGTCGGTGTCAGACGTGTTGGTCTGAAGTTAGAAGAGAATGGCCAGACTGCATTGAGCTGAATAGAAGGCAACAGTAACTCAACAACCAAGGTATGCAGAAGAGCATCTCTGAATGCACAACATGTCAAACCTCGAAGCAGATGGACTTCAGCAGCAGAAGACCAGACCGGGTGCCACTCCTGTCAGCTAAGAACAGGAAACCGAGGCTACAATTTGCAAGGGCTCACCAAAACTGGAGAACAGAAGATTGAAAATGCTGCTTGGTCTGATGAGTCTTGATTTCTACTGCAACATTCGGATGGGAGGGTCAGAATTTGACATAAACAAAATGAAAATATGGATCTCTGCTGCCTTGTATCAACGGTTCATACTGCTGCTGGTGGTGTAATGGTGTGGCACACTTTTGGCCCCTTAGTACCAACTGAGCATTGTTCAAATGCCACAGCCAACCTGAATATTGTTGCTGAACATGTCCATCCCTTTATGACCACAGTGTACCCATCTTCTGATGCCTGCTTCCAGCAGGATAACACACCGTGTCACAAAGCTCAAATCATCTCAAACTGGCTTCGTTAACATGACAATGAATTCACTGTACTCAAATGGCCTCCATAGTTACCAGATCTCAATCCAACAGAGCACCTTTAGGATGTGGTGGAATGAGCGATTGACATCATGGATGTGTAGCTGACAGCAACTGTGTGATGCTATCATATCCATATGGACCAAAATCTCTGAGGAATGTTTCCAGCATCTTGTTGAAGCTATGCCATGAAGAATTAAGGCAGTTCTGAAGGCAAAAGGGGGTCTAACCCGGTACTAGCAAGGTGTATCTAATAAAGTGACCAGTGAGTGTATTTCCTCAGTGCATTTACATATCATAATATGACAAACTTGCACAAAGACATTTCAAAATGATGTTCAAAGTTCTTCTTTTTGGTTGTGTTAGCAGTTGGTAAGCCGGCTTGCAGGTTGCATTAGCGTCACCTACTACACTGGCTTGTAGAACAGTAGACTGGCAGACCAGAAAAAAAACAAAATCCTCTCCACTGACTCAGTTTCTGTAATAGTCAATTTGAAAAACTGTGAGGAGTTGAAATCAAGGGGTCTGATGTAATATTTAACAACTGAACAAACATCAATAAGTCTTGCTCTGGTTTGGCAATGTTATCAGCTACAGACATACATGGTTCCCAAAGGATGTATCATAAAGAGTAAAAACCTCAATCTTTTCCTCCAGAACCACCATAAAGCTGACATTTGAGGTTTTGAGTGAAACATCTATGGTATGGATTGTTGTGAAATTTGTTCAGGGAATTCATGTTATCTTCAGTATGAAGTGTTGTCGCTGGTTTTCTCCTGTTTTTCCTCTAACCCAAGTCAACCCATACATTTGTATGTTTGATTTTAAATGACAACCAAGAAGTATTTGATGCCATTTCATATTTAGCTCAAAACACTGCTGAGCTCATATAACCACATTAGGTCTTGTTTAGTTGTAATTTGGTTAGAATAATTAATGAGACACATTAATCGCAAAACCAAAACATGGTTATAAATCAAAATATAATTCCCCGGACCGCTCCTTTAAGCAAACCGCCAATCTCATACATGAAGTCATCTCAGTAACCAGCCTGTGAAAACAGCTGTATAATGTCTTCTGTGGCTCTGAAAATGTCAACAAGGTTATGCTCTGCTGATGTTATCATTTCAGCAAAAAGGAAGAGTTCTAACTCAGTTATTTTGATATCATAAGTTAGTTGTCCAAATGCGACTGTTCTGAATGTGTTAATTTAATATTACTTCATTCGTCTCTGCAGAGTCACAGGGGAAAGTCACAATCCGGCTTCCTTCAGTTGGCTTATTTTTCCTGTAACAAACTGATTATTCCAAATGATCAATTAAGTACCATTGTTTTGTTTTTAATATTGGGCAGATTGGTAAAAAGATGACAATAAATCACATTCAAGATCAAACAGCAATTATTTGTGGAAAAACCATAATAACTGTTGAGAACTAAATAACTTGTGTCATCCACCTGATGAAGCAGCATCGTGCCTCAGAGGACAGAAGCAGCTGCTGGAACAAATACTAAGCTAAATGATCTGTTCTGATGCTGTGCTGGCACAGCCCAGCAAAACAAAAAAAAACAAGTTGAAAGGCAAAAATGGAAATGAGAAAAATGGGTGGGCAACATCGTACTAATAATTTGAGAAATCTCTGTATGTCCATCTGTCCATCTCTTCTTTGACAATCCTTTATCTGATCTCCTTCAAACTTGGCAAATGTATTGCTGGGGGCACGAGAAAGTGCCAGGCAGAGCTGCTTGGATAGCAGCTCCCATATTTTGGCTAAAAGCTGTTGACCATCTTTGTGAGGATAGTCACTGACACTAATGCATTCCCAAGCCTCTTATTCCTAAATTTAACCATCTCAAAAAAAAAAAAAAGAAAAAGCGATACCCTTCCCCTAATGCTAACCTAATTCTGACTTTAACCCAAAAACCATGTCTTAGGGTGTACTCACAGTTGGCGAGCTGTGAGACAAACTAACGCGAACTTGGGCCCAGATGGTTAAAGGATGTGTTAGTGCAGGCCAGCAGCTCAGTGCCTAGTGCCTCGTGTGAGTACGCCTTCGAAGGGGTGTGAAAAACAAAATGAGAGCCAGCCAAAAAGTTCTAGCATCAAAATGTCATCACTCTGATGGCCTAAAACTGAACCTGGTTCTCATCAAGATGGCTGCACTTGTGTTTATTTTGATTTTATTTATTTATTTTCTTTGGTGTTCTGTGACAAATGACTTCAGTCGCTCACGCGTTTCTTTTGGATGAGCGGTTCTCAAGAAAGCTGCAACCCACAACTGTTCTTCAAAGTCAACTTTTGAACAGGCACACATGTTCAGCGACCGTATCCTTATGGCTGTCTTCTCTTCAAATCAGTAACTTTGATTCCTTTGGTATGACGTGTAAATTGTATCTATAAAATCATGCGTTACCCTTTCCCAGAATGGGTATTGCACTAGTGAATCTAGATCAAGATCACCCAGTGTCGTAGCTTACACTTTAACAGAAAGAGCCATCACACTAACAGTAACACACACATGCTTTTACTTAGAAGACAAGCCCCAATGCCTGCCGTGAGTTTGGCCTGTGCTAGAGGCTAATCACAGTTCATATTTTATTTAATCTCCTGCTTTAAAAAAGTACATACAAACTATCACCCACCAACAACTAAATGCACGGCAGACTTTTTGCAGACTTGACAACAAGTCACATCCCCAAAGAAATCATTATGATACTCCGTTGGAGAAAGGAGATAAAAAAGGAAATTAACAAAGGTCAAGTGTCAATCATCGCCAGCAGCACCAGTATTGAAAGCTCATAAACACGCTGCTAAAATCTACACTTCTATCACCTACCAGTGCTGCAGGAAGTTCATCACAAAGCATGGTTCTCATCACTAATTATATAATAATAAATAATGTGGAATCACAGGCATATTTGGTCACGCATCATATTAATACATAATGATCATCTTTAACCTCATATAATGAATGACATTAAATTTTAAAATGTTTATGTAATCGCCAGATATACTGCTATGTTTGGATATATATCCGCTTTCTAAATATAAAAGTGAAAAACAATTTTCTTCCTATTTTAATGCGTTATGCAAGCATTTTCTGAAAGCAAGAGCCACTTTAAAGAGAGTGCTTTAAAAGAGGAAGAGTGTTTTTTTTCCCCACCTTTTTGCAGTCACCAGCACTTAGGCAACTTACCATATAACTGATTATAAATACAGCTTTACTTACAGTAAAGGTTTCTTAAGGTTATTTATATAATGATAATCCATTATAGCCATTTTATTGCACTGGTGTGTTAATGATACACATGATGCGCTTCTCAGCAGATGTGAAGTCACTGCAGGGATGGTCTGTCCCTTTTCATAAAATTGATATTTTGTGTTTTACAGGCCTGGCAATCAGCTGCCAAACCAAGCGTTCGACACTCTACAATTTCATCAAATTTGTCTCTACATCTTATATTCAAGATTATTCTGAGTCATGTTACCGCAGATCTGTCACTATTGGTTGATTGGAGATTGGCTGATTTCCTCTGATTAACAAGAAGCGTTTCAGCAGCCTGATGTCCCACCATAATCAGCATGATACATACAACAAAACCAGTTATCCTGATGAGGTCATTAATTAAGCTAATTAATGCATTCATTATAAAATGTTTCAATGTCACACATACTTGTCTGCACTTGAGCAGGATTCATGTGATCTGCAGTTGTGAGCATAACGACAGACACAGCAGATTTAAGATGTAAATAAATGCAGCAATATGCCAAAAAATCTCAGCAGTTCATCCACTCTGAATGAGAAGCTGTGCTCTAAGTAGTACTGTCAGTATAACGTTTCTCTCATGTTTTATTTTGCAGTTATAATGTTCACAAGAATATGTCTACATGCAGATGACACTATGACAAAACACGTCGTCCCGCCTGCCACCTAACATAGCGGCGGGACATTAAACATGGATCATGTCCTCAAAGTAGGCCACTGCAGCTCCCGACACCTCCAGAAAAAGTCTTCATGCTGATGTCTCGGTGCTTCAACATGCAATCGAGCCTGGAGCTGATGCCTCACGCTGCTTTGATACCTCAAATGACACTCCAAGCAGATTGTCATGTTTTAAACTTCTACATGTTAAACTTTTAAATGTGCCCTTTCTGTGGCATACCCCTCTTGCTGCTGCTGATCACCAGGAGGTAAATGGATATGTATGTGTGTGTGTGTGTGTGTGTGTGCGTGTGCGGGGGGGGGGGGGGGGGGAGAGGGGAGGGAA
>VUQI01055214.1:0-10750 GCA_015106735.1 Paratilapia polleni | reverse complement strand
TATTCGATAAATATGATAAATACTGCAACACAATTTCTTTGATACCCAAGGTATGTTTTAATCTTAAGTAAAATATTGTGGTCAACGGTATCGAATGCTGCACTGAGGTCTAACAGGACAAGCACAGAGATGAGTCCACTGTCAGAGGCCATAAGAAGGTCATTAGTAACCTTCACTAGAGCTGTTTTTGTGCTGTGATAAATTCTGAAGCCTGACTGAAACTCTTCAAATAAACCATTCCTCTGCAGATGATCAGTCAGCTGTTTTGCAACTACTCTTTCAAGAATTTTAGAAATAAAAGGAAGGTTAGAGATCGGCCTATAGTTAGCTAAGACAACTGGGTCAAGAGACGGCTTTTTAAGTAATGGTTTAATTACTGCTGTCTTAAAGACCTGTGGTACGTAGCCCGTTAATAAAGATAGATTGAGTATATCTAAGATTATGAAGTGGTTATGAAAGCATAACCACATGCTGTACATCTGTAGTTTTGATGAGTAATGTTAACCAAACACTAACAGTAAATGACGAGGCTAAAAATGAAAGCAAAAGGTGTGTAAAAAAAAAAAAAAAAAATAGCAGTTTTCCAGTTGGAGGTCCTGTAATTATTCCATCCTCCTTCCCCACTTAGTCTATGTACAACTGTTCACTGTGAGCCAAAACCTCAGACTGTTCTAAATGCTTAGTTTCAGGCAGTTTTTTCTACTCTTGGATCTGTATGACATCACTGAGAGAGGATGTCTCTAATATGGTCATATCAGGCATACCAATCTGGCTGTGAGCACAGAAACCCCACCCACCTGCTACTTCAGCTTACGAGGGCCAGCCAATCAGAATAATGTTTAACAGGGAGTGGCTTTAAATGAAGACGAGCTAAGGCCTCAGTCACACAGGCCTAGAGACTGGTTGGCAACCCGTCTGGCAACCTCTGATCCCTAGGAAAAAATGTATATTCCACGACTGGTTGCTGGAGGTTGCTGGCTGTCACTAGATGAAATTGGTCATAAAGAGGGTGCTGCATCAAAAACCTCCTTGTGATTGCTTTGGTTGCTAGGAGATTGCTGTGGCCGGCAATCTGCAATCATAGTTTCCATGGGAGACACCAACTTGTGTGCAAACACTTGCTAACTACTTGCTGAGCGGTACTGAAACCCAAAAAAGTGCGACTCAAACCAGAGGTGGAGAACCTTTTCCTTCAAAGTAAAAATTGTGCCTTATCGCTGAAGCCAACAACACGTCCTATTTTTAAGATAAACCATTTAGTTTGAACTGTGAATAATGCCAAGTTACTCTAGTATAGTCCATGAATAGAAGTACAGAGCTGGAAAAAAGCAAAACAGGTTCCCTTTCAGGAGTTTTTTTTGTTTGAGACTGTTTCCAACTGGCCTGCGTTTTAGCAGTTAGATTGTCAGGTAGCCTACCTTATATTTTGCTTAAAATTATTATTTGTGGGACTCCGCAAATTCATTAGACACAGTTTGCAGAAATGCAAAAGTTTATGTTCCTGCAAATGTGTTTACTGTTAAATAAACTGAAGGTTTTATACTGAAGACTTTGCTTTGATCCGGAGTACAAAAACTAAATTTAAATTTCAAATATATATTGTTAAACTAATAAGTAAGTTTTAAAAAGTTCCTGATAAAAATTATGGTAGCTCTAGCAAAATCTACTTCAGATTACTTTTTATGAGAGAGTCACTGCTGAACTTTCACCATATTTACTTATCAGGGATTTATTATTTTCATCCCTGTGACCCAAAAGCTCACGTTTCCGACTGCTGTAATCACTCAGTTTCAGAATTTTTTTTTTTTTTTTAAATTTTGGATCTTTATGATGTCAGTGAGAGGGGACATCTCAGGCACACATCTCTGGCTGTGAGCACAGAAGCCCCACCCCCTGCTGTTTAAACCTGCTGTTTTTGAGGAGCAGCCAATCAGAGGGAAGTTTGCTTAAATGGAGAGGTCCTAAAACATCTTGTTTCAGACAGAGAATCTGGGGGGCTGCACCAAGACCCAGTATAAGGTAAATAAGCATTTACTGAGCATTTTGATGAGAATCACGCAAAGCTACTCGAGTAGAGTCACGGACAATATAAAAGACAGATGCAGCTTCCAATACTGATAAGTGAAGCTATTATTTTGTAAATTTCTATCATTTTTACAGTCAGAAAGACGGATGAACCAGGGGATGGCTTTTAGCTAACAACATGTCAATTACAAGTTATTAGATAGCTGTTAGTTGGTTTGTTGTGAGCTTAAATCAATAAAAGATGAATGGAAAGACCTTCTAAGTTATCTTATCTTAGAGTTCTGTCTAAAAGTCTGATCTTTTGTCCCATAAAGATGAATAAAACGTCCTTCTGTTTTTGTAGTTTTGAGGAAACAAGGTTTTAACTTTGGTACCCCCATTTTGATCTTAACTGATGTGAAGTGACTGAGCCTAATGCATGCAAGCTCCTGTTTTTGGGGGGTTTTGGAGTGCAAGGTTGTCTCACAGCACACGTGTCACACATATTACATGTGCTGTGTACCTGCTCATGTAAATCACACGGTCATATATTTGTGTCGCCTATATTATATAAGTTGGACTGTAAGAGTGCATGATGTCAGCGGCCTTGGTATTCAAAGATGTATTGCAGAACTCAGACTGATAAAATCTTATCATTCTCAAAGTTCATTCACATGCAGCGTGACAATGAAATACAAACACACATAAATTTAGTAACCTCTTTCAAACAAGTTCGACCCAGCCGTGTCTTTGTGTTACCTTCACATGTCCAGTGTCTGCTCCCTCTGTGCTCACATTACCTTTACATAGACACAGAAGAAGAATAAGGAATGTGTTTGTGCAACAAGAAAGGACTTTCGCTGAATATGTTGGACACATTATGTGACATTTAGGCTGGATAACAGAGATAAAGAGGGAGAGATGAAGCAAATGGGATGGGGTGGACACAGCATAGACTGTGGTTCCCTCTCTCTCTCTTTCTCTCCCTCCCTCATTGCTCTCCCTCTCCTGGGATCAGGGCCTGACTATATAAAGGAGATCCCAGCCCTCTTGGAGTTCGCTGAGTCAGGCTCACTTGAAGAGATTTACAAGCTCCAGACTACACTACTTGGACTGAAAGTTGGCTGAAGTGCTTGAGTCCTCCACAAAGTCTTGGAAATCAGGGAAGCCACCCGGTTGAGGTCAAGAAACGCAGCCCAACAGAAAGAAAGATAAAAGGAGGGAAACTCTGTAGACTTACCAGCAAATAACTGAGTACATTGGAAAGATGCACAAGAAAGGCTTCTTCACGCACAAGAAAGCAGCAGCAGCACTGTGCATTGTGCTATTAATGGTGGCTCAACAGGTAAGTGGACTAAATATGGTAATAAAAACAGCTCTGATGTTTAATTAATCCTCTGAGGTCTAAATTGTCATCAGTGATGACCCCTAACCCCCGACCCTGACCCCAACCCCACCCCTAATTCTAACCCTGGGTAATCAGAATAAGTAATTTTTGTTCATGTTAAATTGCTCTCTCAGGTCTTGGTAATCAGGGAACTAAGGAAACAATCATTCTAACTGACACACATGAAAAATAGTCACTTTCCCCCCCAAAACAGCCCCCTTTGCCTTTCTTTTAAATACAGGGTTAAGGTAAGGTTATAGATAGGGTTATCACCTATGATGACTTAGACTTAGCTCTGTGTGTTAAAGAATGCATGATTTATACCAAGAACTGATTTATGTTCTTCCTAGTCTTCTAGTTTGTTATAGTACATTTAGTATAATAGACAGATGTTTGTAGCTGACAATTGGTTGCTAGTGGGCACTTCAGGCTATGGTTATGTAGATAATCCTCTAATGTTTTTACCAATCCCTCATAAGTCAATCAGCAGTATTTTTCACTTCCACTGGTATCGGCTTTAATCACATATTGTAAAAGTTTAACTTGACCTACCCACTTTGCACTGCTGGTGTTATTTCACCCTCCTCCTTATGGAGCTAGTATCTTCCTCTGTGGAGCCTCCATAAGGGAAGAAATACAGCATAACTGAAAAGGCTTTCTCTCCTTGTCTTTTTCTCTTCTCTTGCCCCCTTCCTGATCCAGGTTCTGCTGGAGGTCTCTTCCTTTAAATTGGGAGTTCTTCCTCCCCACTGTCACCAGTAGTTGCTCATAGGGAATCATCTGATTGTTGGGGTTTTTTCTCTGTAATATTGTGGGGCCTAAAGTTTATGATATAAAATGCCTTTTAAACAGCTGCTTTTATTTTTTAAAACAGAGGAACAACTAAGAAAATGCAAGTCATTTGTCATTTACTATATCTTTAGTGTTCACATGATATTCACTGTTTCACTTACTAGTTGATGAAAACTGTGAGAGGCAGAAAAAGCTGCTGACTAAAGTCCAAATTCTTTACTCAGAAGTGCTGATATTGAATTGATTTGGGTTTTTTTTGGTTGTTGGTTGTTTTTTTTCATATTTTTTACGGCAAAGGGGGGCAGTTATCTTACATTTATGCTTAGATTTAAGCTGTAAATTGTTAAAACACAATAATTTAAATAGTACCTGCAAATCAGCTTGCCACTGCTTTGACTCAGCATGCACTGTAATACATGCCAGTCATGTGGTCTTCCTGACCTTTCCATGTTTTCTGTTGGGTTCTTATATGTCTATACACATCTGTGTCCCTATGTGTATTCCAGGTGTGTGCAGGTCCTTTGGTTTCACAGGTTCAGTCCAGCTCTGAGCAGAGTGCAGATCTAAGGGGGTCACAGGCCATCCATGCACCGAGGAGGATAGCTCGGATGACCCCACTGTGGAGGATCATGAGCAGTAAACCCTTCGGAGCTTACTGCCAAAACAATTATGAGTGCTCCACGGGGCTCTGCAGGTAACTGTGCTGGAAAAAGTACAAAATAACCCACCTTTGTAAACGGAGGAGGTGAACTTTTGCATAGGCATTTTGTAAAGAAGCTAACTTTCAGTTGTTTTTTTCTTTGAACTCAAATTTAATTTAATTCAACATTACATAAAACAATGCTTATGAAGGTCTGAAATATTATCTTTTAAGCGTTATATATATTCAATTCAATTCAATTTTATTTATATAGCGCCAAATCACAACAACAGTCGCCTCAAGGCGCTTTATATTTTAGGGTAGAGACCCTACAATATTAAACAGAAAACCCCAACAGTCAGACGACCCCCTATGAGCAAGCAAGCAGGAAAAATTAAATTTTTACAGGAAGAAACTTCCTATATGTGACTTATAATGTAAATAAAATGCTTGCACGATAAAAATAAAATAAGTGAATAAGCTTCAAATGTGCTAATCACACACAAATTAAAATAAATGTCAATATGACTGAGATCACTGGGACTATTATTCAAGGAAAGTCACTTTAATCAAATTTTCATTAGTATTTCATTTTTTCCCATGTTTATCACATTATCCTTATCAGCTAAGATGTTCACTTGCCTGCAGACAAACACATTGCACTTAATTAACTGTACTAAAGAAAAAGTTGGTAGTTGTACCAAACGAACAAATATTTTCAGAGTATTGCTCTGGAAATTTGAAAAAAAAAACAAAAAAAAAACAACACTTTGTGTTTGTGTTTCATTTTTAGGGCAGGACACTGCTCCACAATCCACCGCCCCCCATCACAGCCAGTGAACTACTAGACATCCGAGGAAACGACCAGCGTGTTCATCCTGTCGGGTTCTGATAACTGGGATATCAGCTTACCCCAGGCTTCTTTTTTTAAAAATCCAAATTTATATTTATTTACCAATATTATGATGTCTAAATGACTTTATAAATGTACCTATCAGGCAGTCACAGCTCCACCTGGTGCATTTCAAAGGGACAAAATATTAGACCCATCTGTTGAGTTACATTAGTAGGAGCAACGGGGCAAAGACTCCTCAAGCCTTTCAGACCTTAAACTTTCTATAAGGGGATATGAGTTTAATCACTTAGAAAGTTGGATTTCTGCTGCCATGGAGCATTTTTTAAAATTATCTCAGAGGTCGTGTCCTGTTAGTCACCCTGGCCTTGAACTTATCTCCACGACTGATATAATGGAGTCTGGTGTCTGCATAGCTTGATAACAACATTTTATTGACAGCCCATTCCTTCACTGATATCACAAGACAAAGAAACATTTTTAAAAGATTCTTAAAATTTGAACTCTGTAACTCTAAGCGCAAAAGTTCATCTGTGGTTTTGTAATTGGTCATTTCATGTTGATATGATAAACGTCTGTTTTTAACGATAAGACTCTTTATCTATCAGATGTAAATGTAACGGGGAGCACTGCACTGCCTTTTAGGAGCTCCTGACCTTTACATTTTCCCACATTTGTGCTTAATACTCTGACTTCTGTGACCATAGATTTGTAACCAGCTGCACCATCACGACACAGTTTCACATTAGATAAGTTAGTCCAAGGTTAAACTAAAAGGCAAAATTTAAATGAAGAGCTTGAAAACACACCAAAAAAGAGCAAATGACGTGGAGCTGACTTTTAGCCTTTGGACGCCACTTGCTTTGTTTCAGAAATCTCCAAAACTATTAATCAACAACCCTACAAGCCTCAAGCAGATATGCATCGGCAACTAAAAAGTTATCATTTCAACTCTAAGATCAGATGTTAAGTGCAGAGCCAAATCTTTACTGATTTTAGATTTATTCTTTTAAAAGTTTTATTTAAAGTAAACTGGGGTTCTTGTCAGAAATATGCAAACACAGATAAGGATAAATGGAGATTAGAGTAAATCACAAGATCTGTAATGCATGCATACTGATTCTGGTTTATTATTTATTTTATCCTTTGTTTAAATGTCAAAATGTGCCCATTTACTTTTAGTATTTTAAAATATATATTGGTTTATGATATGTTAATATTTTGTTTTAGAATAATCAATCACATTTACTGTTATTTTGTTTTTTTGTTTTTTTGTTTTTCGAACATTTCCAGGGAAAACTTTTAGATGTCTGTTTGCTCAGACAATCTTAAATCTGCAAAGTCTCAAAGTTGAGCGATATATGGGCTGAGTGTACGAATACTGGGAACAGATTCCTAACTATGAGCTGCACAGCCTTGTTTTTTTTTGCACATCCATGAAGTCCTGAAATTTAAGAGGCAGTTGCAGATTTAGCTTCGACTCACCTGCACAGTTTACTTCGTGCACACAGCAGATGGTTGCTGATATTTTGTACACTCAGGTTGCACTTTTTAACCCAAATTATCTTTGTACTGTTTATTGCTTCTTGTACTGTGTTACTTACATTTAAAGGGCCAAGGCAAAGTGAAATAAAAGCATTGGAAAAAAGAATTTAATCCATGACTTAATATCACCACTGCAAAGGTACCACATGTGTACTACTTTGCTCCATGACCTCTCGCATACCTTTCACCTGGGACATAATTTGGACAGAGCTGATGTTTGAATCCAAGGTAAACAAATTAATCTGCTGCCAGCGTTCAAAAGTCAAAGAGCTGCTGGCGCTCAGATGTTCAGTCTTTCACAACGACGGACCAAGACGAGCCAAGTGGGTGAGTGGTTGTAAGAGACGACTCGTGTTGATTCGAGAGGAATGACGCCTCCCAAAGGAGTTTTCCACTTCAGAGTCATCAGAAATGTCTGTCTGCATGATTGTATCTGAGACTGCACATTCCTGCTGAATTCACTTACCAGACACCATAATTAATTTAATATTTGAGCTTTCATTTTAAGTTAACAACAGAAGAGACAAGTGGAAAGAAGAGGGGAAAGAAGGACAGAACTACATACTAATTGTACGTTTTATTTTCAACAATATCTTCATTATTATTTTTTTTAAATCAATATTAAGAAAGAAAGAAAATGAACAAGAAAACACTCCTCTTATTGATATATGATAATCCATATCAAAACTCTTTCTCTTTTTCAAAAAAAGGGCAAGGAAATAAATAAAAATAAAAGTCTATTTGTCCATTCAAAATATATAGGAAACCAAATACTGCATGATTTACATGAATCAATTAATCAGACCAACTTTCTTCTGCATCCAAATCCTTTACAAAGTTCAAGAAGGGTCCCCAAAGCTTTTGAAATATTTTTTGTGTCTTTTAATATATAGAGTCATGTGAAAAAGAAAGTTTTCACAGGACGTTATGCAGTATGTGAAAAACTAACTTCATCCTTACTGCTTCCATAGGAATTAACAGGGTAAGAAGCAGCCAGGTGATGATGCACTTGATTTATTGATTTACTGATCATCAACAAGTGTGAGCACCAGAGGTTTTGACAGTTTGCAGGTCTGAAGCATTCGCAATGTCACAAGCTTCCCAGGAGTGGACGTCCCAGGAAATTCCCCCCAAGGACAGACTGTGCAATGCTCAGAGAAACTGCAAAAAAACCAAGAGCTACATTTCAGACTCTACAGGCCTCAGTTAGCATGTTAAATGTTAAAGTTCATGACAGTACAATTAGAAAAAGACTGAACAAGTCTGGCTTCTTTGGAAGAGCTGCCAGGAGAAAGCCTCTTTTCTCTAAACAGAACATGACAGCACAGCTTAGGTTTGCAAAGGTTCATCTGAACAAACCACAAGACTTCTGGAACAATGTCCTTTGGACAGACGAGACCAAAGTGGCAAAACCCAAACACAGCATATCAGCACAAACACCTCATACCAACTGTCAAGCACGGTGGTGGAGGGGTGATGATTTGGGCTTGTTTTGCAGCCACAGGATCTGGGCACCCTGCAGTCATTGAGTCAAACATGAACTCTTCTGTATACCAAAGTATTCTAGAGCCAAATGTGAGGCCATCTGTTCGACAGCTAAAACGTCCCCCAAACTGGGTCATACAACAGGACAATGATCCCAAGCACAGCAGCAAATCTACAACAGAATGGTTGAAAAGAAAAGAATCAAGGTGTTGCAATGGTCCAAAGTCCAAACCTTAACCTAATTGAGAGAGCTGTGCATGAACAAATGCCCGGAAAACTTCAATGAACTGAAGTGATGTAAAATTCCTCCACAACCATTTGAGAGACTCATACAGAGAATAATACTTCAAGTTATTTCTGTTAAAGGTGGTTCTACAAGCTACTGAATCATGGGGTGTACTTAGTTTTAACAGGACTGTATGAAAGATGGATGTAGCTGCATTCTCTCTAATGGCCAGCAGGGGGACAACCCCTCTAGTTGTAAAAGACATTCAGCTGTATAGAAGTCTATGGGAAAATGACTCTTTTCCTTTCCCTTTTATCACCTCAGTAGATACTTTTCCTGGTGAGCTTTTAGTTTCAGTCACTAGTTTCAAGTCCTATTTAACACAGCACGTTGCTAATTTTGTAAATTATTGTTCCCATTAGTGTCAAAAAGGGACAATAAAGCAGGGTATGTTTTAGGGTGGTCTTATCTTGTGACAAGTTACTTCTGTATGAGTGTGCAGTGTCCCTTGGTTTCACAGTCAGATCCATTCTGTTCGTGTGACGCCTGGTTTCAAAAAGCTAAGATGTCAAAGACAAAAATGCTCAAATTCTCAGCTTCATGACAGGACTTTACTGACAAACGAGTGATGCCACAGTGGTCAGCCTTTTGTTTACAGTCTTTGGAAAGACCCAAGCAAGTATGCAGAGAAATTTCACCAGAGATGGTGAAACCTTTTTTCACCTTTTAGTCACAAGTGTTGTTGTTTCCTTAACAAAGCAACAATTTAGATGTTACCATTGCTGGCGTTAAGCATATTCTGTTTTACAGAATTGCCCAGTACTGATGTGTTTCTGTGGCAATTGGTTTAGAAGAGCTTGACTGGCCTGCACAGAGGTCCTGAATGCAACAACCTTTGAACTGAAGTGGTTAATGAGAGCTACAACTCAACAGCAACAGACGGATATCAAGCGGCAACCTCCAGGGCTGAAAAATGAGCTTGATACTTAAGTACTAAAACTGCAGTTCTTCTGGCGGACACTTGAGGCTGGCTCCAAAAGTCAGTTAATCCCCATAGATTCCCATGTTAAAATGTCCAATTTTCTAGCATTAAATGGTTTTGGTTTCCCCTTTAATAACCACTCTGAAGAGGGAGTTTTTTTGTTGTTGTTTTTTAAATAACTCATCCATCTGGATACTGGAGTTAGGAGCATGGTTACTTTGATTGACAGGTGTTCTGACCATAGACAGTATAAAAGATGGGTGTGGCCACCGCGAGGTCACGTATAGGTTTGTGAAGTCCTGTTTTGAAGCCTCAAAAATTTGTGTTTTCATCATCGCCACTTCTGGTGTTTTGAAACTGGAGGTCATGAGCCAGAGACGCATCTGATGTATCTGATGACAAGTTGTTAGTCAATGGACATACCCTGGATCCTCCTTTCTTACTCTAATAATGACAAAAATTGTGGACTTCACATTTTATTCATGTTTTATTCAGAATGGCTCAAAATGAGTGAATGAACTCGAAAACTTGCAAGTAAAGTGTTTACTCAGGTCAAGTCTAAGGGCCGTTTTCACACAGACTTCTATAGGACCAGAAGTCTTTTTACTACCATATTTATCACCCCCTGGTGGTCATTAAAAAGAATAGAGGTTTAAGGCACTTCTGTGCTGGCTTCATTTTTCAGACCGGGAAGCTACGTAAATTCTGTCTTTAAAGAAACATCATGTTGGCGGCCAAAACACTAACGCTGAGGCTTCAGAATCTTTGATATTGTCTGTGACTGATGCCCATTGGTATAATGTTTGAGTGTTGGCCATATGGAGTGCAGTATGAGC
>VUQI01055213.1:0-12319 GCA_015106735.1 Paratilapia polleni | reverse complement strand
AATCTTGTACAACAAGCTAAAAGAGCAACCCAGATCTGTCAGAAATACGCCATATTACCCATCATTCAGCGCACCTTAAAGGATGAACTGTGCAGGAGAGGGATGATGGGGGTGGATGAATAGAGCAAAAGAAGGTGTACTGCATTTACCTCTCAGGGCCTCATCCTGCCATTCTGACTTCTGATGGCTGACCTTAATGTGTAGAGCTGGTGACAGGCTTTTAAAGCATGTCAGACAGAGCATCTGAGACAAGTGGTTGGTGTGATATAGGCTACAATTTAAGGTTGTGGAGTGCAGTAAAAAGCTCATTTTAAGGTTTTATACACAGATTATGCCAGGCTCTGGTTTTATTACGCTCAGGCAAGTAGAACTTCGTACGTTGCTAAGAGTACAACAAGTCACTGTCAAAGCTGGCTCAATGATAATTAAACCTTAATATTAGTTGGTAAGATAGTTTAATGTTTACCAGCTGCTATATTTAGGAAAACAACATGCACCACAAAGCTGGTGGTGTGACAAAGAATGACAAGAGATGGAGGAAAGAAAATAATAACAAATAATCAGACAGTGATTATATAATTATGCAGCTAGTATTTATTTTTTGAAGGTGAGACTGGGTTATTTTTTGTTTCATGCTGATACTTTATCATTACACCTCCAAGGACACAGAACACACACACACACACACACACACACACACACACACACACACACACACACACACACACACACACACACACACAGGGCACCTGTAATTATTAGTATTATCCTGTTTATAATGTGCACTGTGTGCTGTTTATCTGTTGTTTTTTTAATCTACTTTCCCATCATCTCTCTGTTCTGGCCATCCTCTGGACAGATGGAGGGGAGGTAAGAGGAATCCACACTTTACAATCCTGGTTTAAGCTGAAGCCTTGTTCATTAACTTTACTTTATATAGAATGTATGGAGGCTCTACACACACACACACATGCACACAACGCTCAGTGGGGAGCTCTTTATTATTAAAATGTCTTGCGGTGCCCTCTAGGCACTTCTCCATCACATCACCTGGCAGCCCACACCCTCACATCCCTGATGCAATGCCTACTTGTCATTAGTTAGACTAATATACCATTCTCTCTCTGCCTCTCTCTCTCTCTGCTTCTCTCTTCTTTTTATGAAACTGGACATATGTAGAGCCTTTTTCTCTCCTGCTGACTGATTTTCTAAAACATACTGTCGCTAAAAGCTCATGGGTGGAACATTAATAACCATCAAGGGACTACTGCTCACTTATGTCTGCTGGTAGCTTGTGGTCTGGTATCTGTTTTAGCTGGAATTAAATGTGATCAACCTGTTTCAACTGAAACACAGATTGTAACATAAGAAACATCCAAGCGTGACACAGTACTTGTAACTGCTAATTCTCAGACTTGTTACCTTTCGCACTGTGAGAAAGGGTTGGAAATATTTTGTACAGTACTACCTAAGATTCATTCTGCCTAAGTTCACCCTAAGGGTTTAATGTTAAACTTGTTTTCCTTATACCCTCAATAACATTTCGCTTTTGACAAAAGATTCAACAAATGAATAAATTGTTAGATTCCCCCTTTGGCAAATTTAAAACTTTTAATGTTACGGTTTGTGATCACAATCCACATTTAGCACGTGTGTTACATCTCTGTGGAAATTGGACAGATGTGTGATCTGTGCGTAAGTTTAGCATAGCTTATAGCTCAAAGCCTGAAAGTGGAAGGAAACGCCTGGCGTGAAAACTTTCAGGCAAGAAAAACTTCACACATCTAAAATTGCAAGTTTGTATTCTAAATATTTAACACATGGATGAAAATTGCAGTTTTGGAAGCAAGTCAGTTGGAACTGATTATCTCTGAGCCTTTGCTAAGCACAAATCTTACTGGTCTCAAACACAGTGTTTGAACTGTCAGCAAAAGGTTTTGTACAGACTAGTGAAAGCATCTCTTTCAGCCTTGTAATAGAGTTTGCAGGAAATAAATCATCCCTATAAAACACAAATACACATGTCATGTTCACTATAACAGCTCATTTCAAAAAACACACAGTTTTACTCCCATTTATCATCTTCAACAGCACCTGGGGCATTTTGTTGTTGTTGCGCATTTCAGCTGGCTCTAGTGCAAGCCTCCCTCTCACACCCCTTTTAGCAAATTAGACCGTTTAATTAGGAAAAGCTCATTTGTATCAAATCATTTACATGGTGCAGCCAGCCTTTGCCAGGATATTCTAATTGATTATTGTTGCCTGAGGTGCTGTTGGTGTGAGCGGATGTGCCTGTGTGTGCGTGTGTATTTTTGTAAATGAGTAAGTGACTTTGTGGTAATTATATAAAGTAAGAAACTTTATCAGTGCAGCGATTGCCATGATCATGTATTCATGTACAGCTGAGTAAAAGGATCTTACTTACAGTAAATCTTTGTAAAACAGATATTCATGTGTTGTTTAACCAATATTTTAATTTGTGGCAAATATCAGCAGTGCATATTCCTTGTAAGATCAACCCTTCCTGTTGTTTTTCTCCTTGTTTACACGTTATTGAACACATCTTTTCTTTACTCTTAAGGACCTCTTAGCACACTCTTGTGGTGATGTACGTCATTTAATCACCTCTGCATGCGCCACCCACCAATTGGAAACAAAGTTCCTTGATTCCATAGTTCCCTTTCATAAAGCATTATTTAGGAATAAAACCCACTCAGTAGTCCCTCTAAAATGCTTCTGTTGAGCCGAGCCCTATTAAGGAAAGGAGCAAGCCTCCTTCCCCATTGAGACTCACAAATGACCCTTTGATGAGGCTGCTCTTTGACCCTTTATACAAAGCTGCATGAACGACGGAGAACCAAGTGGAAGGGGCTTTGAAGGATCCAAGATAAAGAACAGAGAAAAAGAGATGACAGATTATTAGAATTCATCCAGCAGTGCAATGAACAGCCTTTCAGCTGCAAGTTCCTCTTTCTATTCAGCAGCTACACAACAAAGAGACATTAAATTATAACCAAATTGTTACCATGGTACCCAGCATGAGTAAATGCTTCAAATCTCTCTTCTCTTTCTTTGCATCTCCGAGGCTTTTTATGGACATCCTAATAATTGCAACAGGAGTAGGAGAGAAAATGTGTCAGTAATAGAAGGGGCAGAACTAAACTTTTACTGATAAAGAAAAGAAAAGAAAAGAAAAGAAAAGAAAAGAAAAGAAAAGAAAAGAAAAGAAACTAAAATGGAATTGGAGACACAGTAGTGTAGATGTTCAAAAGTGGACTGGCACATGCCTCTAGCAGGTACAGCAAGAGATACAGCCTTAACCACAAGCACTTATTTGGACATTAGAACAAAGATGAGCATTGTAAGCTATTAGCACAACACTGCACAACTATTTAGATTCAGGAAGTGATTACCTTTGTGTTGTATAAAGACTGGAAAAGCCACAAACAGCTAGCCTGGTTCTCCCCAAAGCTGATAATTTCCTATCAGCACTTCTAAAGCTCAGTAATTACCCAGTTGAAGCTCATCCGTTATCCACAAACAGACAAGTAAAAATAACAAATTGTCATTCTGGGAGTTACAGTGTATTCAAAAAACATTAAAACCAATTGAATGAAAATTTTTGTAAATGTTGCAAGTCCATTAAAAATCACTATTTTCACTTTGCCATTAAGAGTGAGTGTAGGTTGATGGGCAAAAAAAAAAAATCATTATATTCATTTCCCACTAAATTTACAAGTGAGGGGACCTGAAAAAAAAACACAGCTCTCCTAGTTACAGAAAGTAACTTTCTATATAACTTTTTTGTATCTTCATTTCTGTATTGAATATTCAAATGTCATGTGTTATTCATTCAGCTTTGGAGACACTCTAGTGGGCATACTTTATGCCAAGCAATGCTAACCTCCTCCTGCCTCAAGCTCAGTATTTAACACACAGGCATGGAGCAGGTATTGATCATGTCATCTCATTCTTTGTAATGGTTATGTTTCTCAAAATGTCCTTAAATAAATATAATCTGTCTCTTTTTATGAGCAGAGCAGTCATATTAGTCTTGTTGACATAAAATTGCATTAGCCAGAAATGCAACAATAAGACACAGGTTGTATAATATTTGAATTTCTTTGTAATGACTTAATGCCTCAATACTGAAGAAAGATATGAATACATTCTGCTTTGCATTCAGCTGGTGTGTATCTTTGGCCACATGAACTGATTTTGTGCCAGGAAAAAAGAAGTAATTCCACAGCTCTCTCAACAAATCAGGAAAATGACAACATAACCAATTTGACTCAGCCGCTGGACTCTCAGATTTACATGTTGCTCCAAACAGGAAGTACTTGAAAATGTGTGAATGTTATGGTCTGAAAATGCATGAGCCAGATTAAAGAACTACTCAGTTAGGTTAGGCCACAGTGCGATTCAACAGAATTGAGGGAGTAACAGTGGAGAAAGGAAGATGGTATTTTTATTCTCATCAACCATTTTTGCACCTATAAACTGCCTGAGTGCAATACAGCAAGTGCATACGAAGGTGAGAACATGGCTGAGTGCTGGGGTAGATGATCCTTGAGACCTCAAAGAAATGGAGTAACATGTTGTGATTTACTAGGGTTTGGTCAGATTGGCCCACCTATCAACCAGCAGCCAGGTGGTGCAGAAGGAGACAAAGAATGGGAATGAACTGAGAACAAGAGATGTCACTAGTGACAAATGCGATAAATGGCTTAAGGAGGTGCATTAATTAAACGTTTAGAATTAACAAAGTAAAAGAAAAATATGACTGAAAAAAAGAGTCTTAGTCTGTCTTTTGATACACTTTTAATTTGTCCCTACATTTTTTTGATGCTAATGTTTCACATGCACACTCTTAGCTCCAAAGCTCAAGAAATTATCTGTATTCTTTTTTCTGTACTTCCAGAAACCCTGCTGTGAATCAAATTTAGCTCATCTATGACAGAACCAACAGGCTTCCTTTCTGTTGTGCTCTTTTGATCAGATTATTCGGACCAGAGACAGGTGGAACAAAGCACTTCTTCCCGTCTCTGATGTGTCTTTGTCTCTTGTTGTCTGAAAATGCCAGAGCTGGTGCGCCAACAAATTCATTTTTGTCCCTCTGTGATCCAACCCAGATACATCTGTAGTCACATCAGAGAGAGGGGACTGTGGGTAGAGAGAGGTGCTTGAGGTTCCTTTCTCTTTTGGTAATGGATTGGGTAAACATGAAGGGAATGTGGACAGAGATAACAGCACTGTTGTGAAGGTTTTATGAAGACAGATGTGAGAAAATATTAAGTTTAAATAGTCATAGTCAAACATCAGTAATAAAAGCATGTTGACTCATGATGTAAAATACAACTTTTATCAGACTTTATATCAAAGGCAAGGCAGGCTTCCAGATAAATATTTCTCCACTGATTGAATTCTTTTACAATGTGGCTAACAACATAGTGAGAACATAACCCAGAGGCAAAATAGATGAATTAGTCTGTGCAGTTCAGCATTTTGGGGGCAGTAAATACAGACAATAGTATTATATACACATATCCACAGAGTCTCACAGACTCGATTGGGGATTTGTTTATTTTTTTCAGCAATATAACATATAAAAAAATATGAAATAATAATGTAAAAATCCAAGAACATCTACCATTACATTTCATGTGTAAAACAATGTTCATATGTAGAATTTAGGTCCTGACCAGACACTGTCTAAATGTCGCTGTGAAAACTTTAAATAATCAAGCCAACGCTGGCTGTCACCAACAGGATAACAGGATTGTATGTACCATAGTTAACATCAAATCTATCATAGTTGCAAGAACTCTGAAATCTGTGAGCACACACTGGAAAATGATGGGACGAAGACATGATCTGGGCAACGGCAAATCCTTGTTACCATGGATACAGCCCCAAAACCAAGCTATTTCAGCATCACGCTACAAAATAACAAAGCTGAAAATAAATTCACAGCTCGTCAGAGCCAGCTTGTTAATCAGTACCTTGTTTTCAACAATAACCACTGAATCCTATCGAACTACTTTAGAGCCTGCATTAACTGACTTTCTTTGCCCTTTCTGTGAGTGGTGGGTTACACACTGACATGTCGCAGGAGACAGACAACCATCTAGCTCACTGTCATGATCCACTTAGAAACATGTCATGTTTGAACTGTTGGAGAACAAATGGAGAACGTGCAAACTATACACACAGAGAAGCCAAAGCCAACCAACAGGTTCTAAGCCAGAACCTTTCTGCCGGGAGGTGACAATGCTTACCATTGCACCACTGTGCCACACCAACACTGGCATACTGTCACAGTGGCACATCCACATATCCAGCAGATAGGGTACAACATCAGCATTTATTTGTTTGTGTCAGCCTTATGGCTGTGTCATTTTATCTATGTTTTGGAACTATCCCACTATTTGGTTGTTAAATGGTTTACTGTGTTCAACAGCCAGGTGATGCTGGTCCCTATAAATAGTCACAAAAAAAAAATTAAACCAGTGTTGTTTTGGACATTAATAGAATCAGAAGCCAGTTTTAAAAAGATGAAGTAAATCCTGCAAATTACAAGGCTGTCGTTTGTGACTTGTGGTCCAGTTGAGGTTTATAAATAACTGTGAATGAGGAACATTTAAAAAGCCAACAATTTTCTGGAAGATGTGCACAGGCAGAAATATGACTAATATTAAACTGAAACACTGATTCCGTAAAGCAGAGAAAAGCAAAAAAAAAAAGAGAGAAAACTTGTGGGTTTTCACAAATTAGTTTAGTCAGTCAAATTTAAGCCTTAAGAGCTCTCCTGCAACTTTGACCAATCAATTTTCTACCACTGTGTAGGCTCTGTCCCTTACTGCCACACAACAGGGCAGACAAACAGTGAACAATCTCAGTCATCAATCTCCTGAACCAACTTGCTGCCATCAAAGTACACAGCAGAGGAATCTCCAATAGTAGCAGCTAAAAGATCTTCGACCCTACTATCAACACACCAGTGTCGATGTCAGTGATGAGATGAGTGGGGAGATAAGAGGAGCTAACTGACCAGATAATGAAGACTCAGTTTTTCGCATTTCCCCTCCCACACTGCCACCGCTGGCCTTTGGAGCTCAGCAGAGCACGCAACATGAGCTCACAGGTAGAGAGGAGAGAGAAGATAAAGTCAATACCTGTGACTGCCCTGATATCCCCAAAGAAGCAGAACAGAATAAAGAAAACCTGCAGGGGTAAGTACAACTTTGAACTGTGAGACATGCATAATCGAGAAGGCAGACTATAGTATTTGATAAGATAATTATTCATAGTTTTTAAGAATGTCTATTACATGCGTACATACTCTCATAGATCCAAAATATCACTTGATCATTTATCTTCTCATGTCTTGCCACTGTTTCTCTGTCAACCTTTATTCTGGCTTTAATTATTTATCGAGCATTGACAATGGACAGGCAAAATCCACAGTCCAAAATCCACAATCCCCTTTTCAGTCTCTGATCTTCATTCTCACTTAAGACATTATTTTCAAGAAGCACATCTTCAAGTGCCTCCTGAGCCCAATGGTTTGCTGCTCAAACAACAGGTGTTCTTTCTCTTTCACTCCTTCCCTGGCTTTCTCATGCACTGACAGCAGTACAGGTGATTTTCTCCTCATTGTGATTCGGCAGTCAGCCGTGTATGAAGGTCAATACTTTGAAGGAGGGCATGAGAGAAACAAGCCAATCAGAGGAGAGAGATGAGACAAAAAGAGTGATTGACTGACTTGGGGGGTGTTGCGTGGGTTAGAGGTTGTTGGGGGGCACAAAAGAAAATATGCATGCTCAATTAGAAATCAGGAGATGAAAGCCCCATGTTGCTATGGCAACACACCTGCTGTGGTAGATTATCAGTGCTGCTTCATTGATATGGGGACTATAGGGTTTTAGGGCATGGGGGTTGGAGTTAGGGGATTGTTTGGAGGGGAAAGCTCAGATGTTTATGTGTGTGTGTGTGTGATTTTGCAACACACTTGTACCATCACACATGTGTGTGATTAGTTTCTCTCCATACTGTCTTCTGATCACTTAGGCTCTTTTTAGCTGCATGCAGTCAAAGCCCTCTACAATGTGATTTGTCAATATTACTCGGACTGCAAAGGTCGACAAACGGATTACAAACTGAAACCATAATGTTTCCAGTACCAAAATACTTGTCACTTGTCTATAGATTCTGCGTGTTGATATGCAGATATCTGTTTACAGAAATTAGTTTCTCTCCTGATGATATGAAGCATACTCAGCTTCATGAGACAATTCAAATTTGGTCTTGTTTTTCATCCTTGCCTTTTTTCCTTAATGTTTGAACCTGGCACAATGATATAATATGTATTAGTTTTATGTTTGTTTGTTTGTTTGTTTTTTTCATTTCCAGTACTACAGCATAGTATGTACATTAAGAAAAACATCGTAAAACAGATGCTCATCTATAGTTGCAGAAGTCTGCTTTATCAGCCCATCTCCAAAGACTGACCTGAGGGCTGAACAAACTGTCCCTCTAACGGTCTTGAGTCTGCGAAAAAATTGGTCAGATTATCTGAATTAAATTGTCATTTCCTTGATGCTCTAAGGGTCATAGACCTTTAGTAGATAAAAAACATAGATAGAGCTCATCAAGGATATATAACTACTTATCTTACTGTAAATCCCATGTGTTTCACAACTGATAAGGACATGATATATTTGTCTGGCTTTTTGCCAAGTGCATTTTTCAATTTGCCGGTACAACAGTATCATATGTGTACTGTATCAAAGATAAAATCACCCATCATAAAAATGTATCATACTGAATGTATGGTGCAAGATAACTTTGGTAGACTGGTTGAATGCAGAAAACGGATCTTAAGGGTCTTTTGAAATGGAAGCGCACAAAGTTTGTCTTTTGAACCATTTTCAGTTTTGAGCCTTCAATTTTGTCAGAAGTATCCCTTTATTATTAAAGACAATTGGTTGCCTTTCACCTCTACTACTGTAGATGGAGAAATGGTAGGAGCAGAAAGACTTCTGTTAGAAACTCAGTGATATTAGAAAAATGTGAGTTATTCTCATTGTGAGGCCATACGGAGAAAGGGCCTGTCGTTGTCATCGTTGCCCTCCACGTTCTCTTCTCCTCTCTCCCTCTCTCATTTATTTCAATTTGTCATGCTTTACTTTTCCCTTAAGAGGGCATGCTTGCTGGTGAGCGGCCCCATATAGGCCGCGAAATTGTGTCTGCGCCTTGGCTGTAATGAAACATTTAGATGCAGGGGAGAGTGATGGTTGTGCATTAATACGAGCGGTGGCGCTGCCAGTGCAAGCTTTGGCTTCAAGCAGCCAGCTTGGCTTACCACTCCAAACAACATAATGGTGAGAGATTTTTCATCTTTGAAGTTGATGCATTTTTTTTTTTTCCTTTATTAGCTAAGGAGCAGTCAAGGGTTTTCCAGCATTGCATACTATTTAAGGGCATTTGACATCTAATGAGGATGGACTGACATAATTGTAGGTCAGTTATGCTGATGATGAATTGACAGGAATAAAATCAATATTAATAGAACACATTGTATAGTGAGAGATCTCGTGTTCGTGGTAGTGAGTAGTCTCTTTTCCATGGTCTAAAATTTCTGTGTCTACACCGCTGGCCTTGAAGAACAATATTACAATGTTAGAATACTCCTTTAAAAACAAAATTACTACACTGAAAACGTTATTTAAGTAAAAATATATAAGTGTCATCAGTAAAACTTACTAAAGTATCAAAAGAAAAACATAAAAGGGTGAAACAGGAACTCTGTTGTTCAGTTTAAGTTATTGTGTGATGTAATTACTACCGATGTATTAATGTTGAGGTGGCATATGTAGTAATTTTATTTTTTTTGTATTCACTGTTGGAGAGTTTAGAACAGTGGAACACATTTTTATAACCCCATCCTGTGCTTCATAAGTAAGTCTTTATCTGTTATTATGTAGTCAAATAATAATAATAATAATAATAATAAGCACATCAAATATACATTATATGTTATCTGTCATTTATCATTATTATTTATGGGATCGTTATAGCAACACTGATTGAATTCAAAACACCCTATCAAAAATCAGATGCGTAACTCTTCTATTTTTGATTGCTGGGAGAAATATGGAAGTAAAGGTGTCACAAAGTGAATGTTGCTCACTGGAGCTTAATTAACCTCTGCCAGTCCCAGCTGTGCAAAGCCGATCCTCAAACCAAGGACCACCACTGTCGACACTCCAGCACATGTTGCCGCACACCGTATGTTGTTAACTTTGTAGGTGTTAAAATTTTTAAAGTAATGCATAATTTCACTTCAAAAGCATTAGCATTCATCTGCATGCATAAGCCTGCTAACCCTTGCCTTAGGTTGCAAACCAAAAGAAAAGCAACAGACACAGCTTGCACTTACTTATGTATGAGTGCTGTACACAGATTTTGCCCTTATGCAAATAGCTCTTCTCATCTTGCTTTGTAGATCAACTGGGACAGTACTGTTAATATATAAATTTAAAAATGTTTAACATGAGGAATGTGTTATTTATAACACTTTGGTTGACATAGTGAATCCTAAATTGGCCATTCTTTGAGAAGAATATCTGAACCTTAAGCAACTAAATACATTTAGGATACACTCATTTTTCATTTTATTGATGACCCTGAATTATGTCCACCTTCATTTTTACCCTAGAAGCATGCAGCAGCTAACATAACCATTAAAAATCACCAGACAACCATATTTAAATTCTGATGCATTTGTGCATTTATCCAGATTTTCCACAGTGCCCTTTAGCATTCAACATTACTGAAACAGTATAAAACCAAAGGGATATTCAATGAAGTTGACAGTGTCCTTTTTTCTTTCTGTTTTTATTCAGTGGTGGTTGTGGCTTGAGGCATGTCTTGATTACATATATAGCACCAATGAGACTTTGTACACTTTCAAAAGATCTTTTGTGTGTGTACGTGTGTGTGTTTCAGAACCTGGTTAAGGGTCTGACATTGTAAGACATGGAGAATACACTTTTGTTATGGAAAGATCAAAGGCAGGCATGTCATTGTGAATTCTTACATCTCTCCGCTGCTGGACTCAAGCTGTGGTCTCTTGAGTGCTTCTTAAAGCTCTACAAGAAATTGTGTGTTTTGCATGTGTGAGAAAACATGCTCAAAGAAGAAGGAATCATCCACTGGATTCTTCAAAGATGAAAGGTTTATATTCACTGACAAGTTCTGTATGTTCAACATCTAATTCACCAAAATGAATCTCACCAAAACAACTCTCCCCAGAGTTATTCAAAGCAAGCACACACTCACTGTCAAATATGTGACCTTTGAACAAGGTGCAATAATAGATGTTAGGTTGGTTTGGACATGTAGGCTGTCATGGCATACAGTAGCAAATAGTTGACCCAGACTGGCTTAGCAATTAAACCTTTAGTTTAATTTGCCTTGAAACCACTTTTAATATACAACCACAATGCATAAAATGCACAAGCACAAAGAAATAAGCCTAAAATATAGGGACTGTGTGGGCCACTGTATTCAAAAGTGCTATTTTGGCTCATGGTTGGGTGATGTGGAATATAAATCCAAGGATGCAATGATTAGAAATTCTACTCTCTGGCTGTCACACCACTGGTCAAATTGCTCTGAAATGTGCCAATCACAGAGATGCATGACAACAGATCAACAAGTGGAAATAAGCTTCTCCAACTCGAATATTTGCAACCAGAGGTAAAGCCATAGACAGTATAAAACGTGGACACAGCCACAGTGATGTCACCAATTGATTTTGGACCCTGCATTTTGAAACTTCAATGTTAGCGTTTTGGCCCCCATCAAGTTGTTTTTTTGGAGTCAGAAATGACCATAATTGGATGAGAGGGTGGAGTGCTAAGCTATCAGCTAATGCTGGTCAGCTTGGTAAGCAGGTGCATCAATAAACTGTGCAGGTGGAATGCACTGACACACATATCTGCTAATTAGTGCTGAAGTAACAGACAAAACACTAGAATTTCCACCAAAACTGGAGCACAAACTTCTTGGATGGTCTGTACCCCACAGCAAGCCATCATTTTAGTTACATAATCCACTGAAATGCTCCAAAAGGCACCAACTGCACACACACACAGTGAAGAGGTCTAGTTTATTGATTTGAAATAGTGGAGGTGGGGTCTGGGGTGCTTGTGGCGGTGGGTGCCCGCCTTGGGCTGGGTGTCCGGCCTCTTCTGCGCAGGTCTGGGTATGGGGTCTGGCGCCCTGGCGCCTGTGGGCTGCCCGTCTCCTGGGT
>VUQI01055212.1:11202-22946 GCA_015106735.1 Paratilapia polleni | reverse complement strand
CCATGTGTTTATACACCACTTGCATTTAATCATTAGTTATTATTAACTCTGTCTCTCTCCCATAGTGTGTCTTTTGTCCTGTCTCCCTCTGCTCTCTTCTGTTTCTCCTCACCCCTAACCGGTCGCGGCAGATGGCTGCCCCTCCCTGAGCCTGGTTCTGCCGGTTAAGGTTTCTTCCTGTTAAAAGGGAGTTTTACCTTCCCACTGTTGCCAAGTGCTTGCTCATAGGGGGTCGTCTGATTGTTGGGGTTTTCTGTCTAATATTGTAGGGTCTTTACCCTAAAATATAAAGCGCCTTGAGGTGACTGTTGTTGTGAGTTGGCGCTATATAAATAAAATTGAATTGAATTGAATTGAAGGCTGAAAGGTCCACAAAGCCGAGCTGGAAAGTTCCTCTGGTGATATGACAGGTTGCGGTTCAGAGGATCTACATAGGAGACAGGAAACATTAGAAAACAGCTTACTATGGGAGCCAAAAGACAAAAGGCGGAGCCACATTACAACCACAGTGGATAGTACAGTCTGGTGGAGAATCACAGCCACAAGTGGTCCTTAAATATGCAGGCCCCTGATGAATAATGGCTTCCAGGTGTAGGAGGCAGAGAGCCCGGGAGGGCAGCTCCGCCTGAAGGCGGAGGCTGAGAAGGAGCCGCCCAGCTCTTCTGCAAGGGAAAGGGGGAAAACGACCCAGCCAGCCCCGGACCCTGACAAACAGCAGCTGGTGGCCTGACATCCCACTCCTGACTCCACTTGTACAATGAAGCACAGACACATAGAAACAACAGACTGGACTTAATTTACATCAACATAAAGAACTCATACAAGACAACCCTCTCCCCCACACTGGCATTTCTGTTCACCTAACTGTTATGCTAATGCCTGCATACAGACCAAGGGTGAAATAAGAAAACTGGTTCTCAGAGAGGTGAGACTGGCACTGGTGCTGTCTCTGCATTGTAGGACTGTTTTGAAACCATATAGTAGGGTGTGTTCACGGAGGTTGCCACATGACAACATCACTGACTTGGAGGAGTATATAAAGGCTGTCATGGGCTACATTAACAAATGTATCCAGGATGTGACCATTATTAAAACCTTCAAGTCTTGTGCCAATTTAAAACCCTAACTGTCTGGAGAAGCCCATTTGCTGCTGAAAATTTTGAATGCTCCCTTTAGATCTGGAAATGTTGTACAAACTGGTGAGAAACAGCTTGTCTCGGGGCATCAGAGAGGCTAAGAGGAAATATGGGCAGTCTCTGTATGGGCACTTCACTGATAACAAAGACACACGCCGCCTATAGCAAGGCTTCCAAACCATTATGGACAGTAACCCTGCCCTCCAAACATACAATGACAGGCTCAGTCACTTGTACATGCCTTTTGAGGCTTCCAATAACACCACAGCACAGAGGTTGACACCTAGTGAGCAGGACCTACAACTGTTTCCGACCATGGTGAAGACAGTCTTCTCCAATATCAATCCCAAGAAGGTGGTTGGGCCAGATAACATCCCAAGACGTGTTCTGAGAGATTGTTTAGACCAGCTGAAGGACGTTTTCTCAGATATCTCCCTCAGTCAAACATCAGTGCCCACCTGCCTCAAGAGTGCTATAGTTGTACTGGTGCCAAAGCAATCCAACCAAGTTTACATGAATGGCTTCCGACACATGGCTAAGATCAACAGAGGTTGCAATAACCACCACCCTCCACCACCATACTGTCCTATCTGGAAAATTGAGATACCTATGCCAGGCTCCTCTTTATCAATTTCAGCTCAACATTTAACACCATTCATCATTCAACAGCAACTGGTGGACAAGCTGAGGTTGCTTGAGTTGGATATTGACACCTGTAATTGGGTCCTGGACTTCTGATTTAGAGGCGGCAGACTGTCCAGGTGGGCAGCCACATATCTAGCCCCATCTCAATGAGCACAGGTTCACCTCAGGGCTGCATTCTGAGCTCCCTGCTTTCCCTGCCGAGCCATGTCTGTACAGCCAGTTTCAGCAGCAATCACATCATTGAATTTGTCGATGGCAGCTGTGGGTCTCATTAGTACCAAGGGTGAAACTGGATATTAGATGGAAGTAGGCCAAATAGAAGCATGGTGCAGCAAATACCACCTCTTCCTGAATGTTGAAAAGACCAAGGAAATGGTCACTGACTTCAGAAGGGCCAGTGCAGAGCAGCACCACCCGCTGACCATATGGGGCGGGGCTTCTTCACATTCTGTTAATACTTCTCAGACCATAGCAGACTTGCGGACGCAGAAATTCAATTCAGTTTTATTTATATAGCACAAAATCTCAACAAGAGTCACCTCAAGGCACTTTATATTGTGGGGTGAAGACACTAAAATACTAGACAGAAAACCCCAACAGTCAGACTATGAGCAAGCAGGAAAAACTCAAGGAAGGAAAAACTCCCTTTTAACAGGAAGAAACCTCCGGCAGAACCAGGCTCAGGGAGGGGCAGCCATCTGCCGCGACCGGTTGGGGATGAGGGGAAACAGAAGAGAGCAGAGGGAGACAGGAGAAAAGACACACCTATGGGAGAGAGACAGAGTTAATAATAACTAATGATTAAATGCAAGTAGTGTATAAACACATCGAGAGTGAAAGGAAGTGAGGAAGAGGAAGTGCTCAGTGCAACTATAACTATGTACTTTACTCACTGCAGATCATGACCCATCTGAATATGGTTATGTTTAGCTCCAACAAAAATAAACAAATACAATAAAAAAAATTAACATATAGTTAATTAATAGAATTCTGTCAAAAAAGCAGATACCCAAAACAAATGGGGGATGTTATGCTAGTTGTGTCTATCTTTTCAGACTGTAGTGTCTGCTATCAGCAGATGTAGGAATTTTGCTACTAAGTAGGAATCCTCCAACACCCAACTTGCATGATGATCTGCTGGATCATCTCTGCTTTCTGTGCTTTCAGCCTTTTTACAATTAGGCCAATACAGGAGAAAGTGTGTGAGGAGAGATATAATTTGTAATATTGGGGAGCATGAAGAGAACACAAGATGCAGGGTATGTCAGTTTGTATATTTTTGTATATTACCTGATTTTGTGCCTAGTGACAGTGCCTGCAAAAAGGAGGATGTAACAGGAGGCCTTTCTACACACTGGTTTTCTCCTCAGTATGAATAACACCGTCCCATTAATGAAGAAAAACACTCAGGATGGCAGCATACATTGAATGGGGAACAACTGCAATACAATAGCGATGTTGGTCTGAGTTGCAAATTCATTAAAATTTTATTTGTATAGTGCAAATTCACAACATCCGCCATCTCAAGCTGCTTTACATTTTAAGGTAAAGACACTATAACATTGGAGAGAGAACCCAATGATCAGATGATACCCTATGAGGAGCACTTGACGACACTGGATAGGAAAACTTTACCATGAGGAGACCTCCAGCAGAAACAGGTTCAGGGAGGGGCAGCCATCTAGCCCAGCTGGTTGGAGCGCAAGGAGAAAAGAAAAAAAAGGAGAGCATATAGAGACAAGGACAGAACACAAATTACAGGAGAGAGAAGACAGAAGTTATTGACTAAAGAATAAAGACATAAAGAATTAACAGTAGTGAAAAGAGATGACTGGAGAAGGAAGTCCCCCAGCAGCCTGAGGCTATAACAGCATAAATAAGGGGTGGTTCAGGGTAACCTGCCCTAATTATACATTTTATCAAAAAGGAAAGTTTTAAGCCTAATCTTAACAAGCATCTAATAAACCAAAATGAATGAAAATTAATATTGCTGAGAATGTATTCCTATAGCAATGAAAAGCCATCCATCCCTTGGAAAGGTGCAGTCTATGCCTTTTCTTTCAGGTAGAAATGTTAGGAGTAGCACAAAGTGACTACAATTGAAATATACTGTTTTCTTATTTTGTCAATTCAGAGGGCCTGTATTTTAAATTGTGACCAGTGGAGAAGCATACTGTTTTCTTTACCTAGGCATAATTTAAAATATTGTCTGCAGACAATACCTTTCTGTTTGGCAGGGGGAAGCAGTTTTTAACCGTCTGCACACGTTTAATGTAATGCCTAACTACATAGTTCGGGAAAAAAGTGGTTTAGTACTGTAGTCAGCATTTATTTTAGTGTTTTAATTCCTACAATAGATCATAAATCAAATGGTTTTTTTTTTCATCCCATTGCTTCTCCCTCTTACTCTCAGATTGAATAAATGGATATTTGTCAAGAAATCACTTTGATTAAGTGACAAGTATGCCACATTTGGCCTTGGTTGAGACTATTTAGAGCAAAGGTGGACGTTTCCACTGACATCTTAGATTGAACATGAGGACAGGTCTGATAGTATGGTCTCTGAGACCATAGATGAGAGAACTCAGACATCTGGGAAGGATGATAATACAAACATAAAAAACAATCCGGATGCGCACAACCACAACTGTCTCCACATTTCCGTAAATAAAGGCAAGCACTGGGTTATGTATAGTTGAGGAGAGACTGAAACCAAGCTGCACCAAATGTAACAGCAGTGTCTTACGAGCCTTTTGAGCTGAAGCTGTGTCTGTGGAGGCCGAACGGGCTGCTACAGTCACTCCAATATAGGAAAAAGTGAATGCCATAGCAGCTATAACAAACTGAAAATAACTGAAGGCTTTGTCATAGAGATCAAATATTGGATCAAGAGTCAATGTTTCCTTGGCACAGAAATATGTCATCTGAAGGTGCAGCAGATCTTCAGATGAAACATGTAACATCAGAACAACTTGAATTGAAACATTTAGTGAACTGATTGTCCAAACCGCACAAACAGCCACTGTTGTGTTTCTGATAGTGATGATGGTAGTATGTCTCAATGGGTAGCACACAGCTACATATCTCTCCAGACACATCACCACCAGTGTGAGAGGAGAAACTATACTTAACAGAGTGACAAGTGACACTAAAGTACCACACACAGGATACAGCAATGTTATTCTACAAGCAAACAGTAAAAACATTATCTGACTCTGCGCCAGCTGTAGAGTATCTGCAAAAAGAAGGTTATACAGAAGAATGTAACGAGAGGTTTGACTAAACACGGGTTTACTCCTTAGAGTAAACAACATGGTCACATTGATGAAAAGAAATACACAGCATGGCAGTGTTGTCACAATGCAAGATAACACTGTCTCCAGTAAAGCCTGATCCTGAAGCCCAGCAGTGATGTTTGTCAGAGTTTCATTTGAGAAGGACATATTAAACAAACATTAAAAACATCTTAAATTAACACAGCTGAACAGCGAAATTAATGTTTTAAAGTTAACAGATTTAGATTTTTGGAGCAGAGAAAGTTACTGAGGTTATATTGGAAACCCAAGACTACCAACATACTTCCCTTGCAGAATGTTAACAGGCAGTGTCCTCTTTCCATGTGGCCAGAGCTGATCTGTATTTCTTGCCATCCTAATATATACTGTTTATGAGCTCTGTTGCCCACCTTGTTGATGTCACCTCATGTGACGTTGACACTGTCAACTGATAAGTAGTAATTTAGGGTCTTTACCCTAAAATATAAAGCGCCTTGAGGCGACTGTTGTTGTGATTTGGCACTATATAAATAAAATTGAATTGAATTGAATTAATACAGTTGCAGCTGAATTGGTAAAATGTCCCTTAGCAAGTTGATCAGATGTTTTTGGTAGCTGTAGAATTTTGAGTTAGTCTGCCTTCTTTGTTACTACAGCCACCCTGTTCAACGTACCATTCCACTGGTAGATGGACCCAGAGTAAGATGCTACCACTATGCGATAGATCCCAGATGACCCCTGTTCAATTAAATTCATTCGGACTCAAACATGGAGGAGCAGCTTGAGCGTTTTGAGAAAGAACTCATTAATATTAAAATATTAAAGAACATTTGTCCAGAATACACCAAAGCTGTTCTGAGGAGGGTGCAGAGGAAGGTTATGGGAAGTTCTGACCTCATAGACTTTTTACCTGTGTGGCTGAAGGATTTATCAAATTCAATCCTCCATCCTCTATCACCAGCCCATGACTCTGCACCCCAGCTCTTTGACTCATCTGCTGCCTCCATGTTTACACCTCTTCAGCTGCAGGTGGTCATCTCCGCACCATCAAGAAGAACCAGCGCTCTCACCATCACCGCTTCTTGTCTCAGCAACTCTGCTTAGTGGCTTTGTCACTGCAGCTGCTCAGCTCCTCTTCATTACTGTGCCACCCTGCAACCAAGCCTCGTCCAATTCCAAGTTGTCCAGTCTTTCAGAATCCTGCTGCTGCTGCTGCTTGAGGGATTGCTGTTGTTTCTGTGGTGCCTGTTTCTGTGGGTTAGTGTTCTGTTTGGCATGACATTCTAGGAACTGCTTGGCAAAGTCCGTGGCCTCGGGCATGTCACCCAGGTAGGGTTTAGCCCTGCGACAGACTGGCAACCTGTCCAGGGTGTACCCCTCCTCTCACCCTATGGCAGCTGGGATAGGCTCCAGCCCCCACTTGCGACCCTGAATAGGATAAGCGGAAGAACACAGATGGATGGATGGATAATTTCTGGGTTCTGGGTTTCATTATTGTTCTTAGTTTTGCTTTCTTTCTAGTTGAGTTTTGATTGGTGTGATGTAAAGGGGCATGAGTTTCTTTTGAGTTGTATCCTGTTTTATGTTGTAGGCGATATTCTCAGTTTAGTCAGGTTTCTTAGTCACTGATTATTCATGGATGGCCCTTGAATAATCTTGGACAGGCCTGTCCAAGAATTTTATGCTTCAGTTTTGGAGAGTCAAATTCTAGTATTTTGTTAGTGTGATACTTAGTATGTAGAAATATTTAAAAAATTAAGTGCAGAATGTGGGAAGCGGGCTGTTTAAACAAAAATCAAGAGATTTATTGTGGCTGCAGCAAAACAAAATAGCAAAGTCCCAAACTGAGCACAATAAAGCAATCAAACTAAATCCAAATGAACACTGGAATAATGCGGGGAAACTCACGGGGAGGTAAGCAGGACACCAAGACAAAGGCTAAAAGGAAGGACTGAACTATATGCACACAGGACGTAGTCAGGGAATTACACACAGGAGGGTAATGAGGCACGGCTGAACACAATAACGGTAATTCACAGACGAGAAGTAAAACTCATGTCAGGACACAAGAGAGCCAAACTAACGAAGTAAAACAGGAAGTACCTAACTAAACATGGAGTCAAGAAACTCACATTGAATAGGATACAAGGGGACATTGGGGGAGGCTAGAATAATAAACCAAAACACAAAGGCTAAGGATCCTAAAGGCTAAACAGAAATCAAAACCTCAAACAAATTAGCAAAAACTGAGAACACAGAATCTTAATGAAATCCACCAGAAAATGCCTAATATATAAATCGCAAACTTGGCAAGTCGTTAGTCTGCAAACTGCAGTTGTCCTCTTTTCTGGCATACTTTGTTTATCAGCCAAACCTTTCACATGCCACGTGCCACAATTACTGTCGGTCATTAACAATAAAGAATCCAAATAAAATTTTAGTTAAATAAAGGTCATCAAGTTGATGTCAGAAAACTCTTGGTTATTGTTTTGTTTTGTTGTTTTGTTTTACTTAATTATTTTGTCCCTTCAACTTGGCTTCATTTCATGTTTTCCCTGGTTGATTAATTACACATTTTGAGAACCAATGGCATGCAGACGGCTTCCATCAAGCTGGCTGTGATGGTGTCATAATGGTAGTGAATGGAAGAAGTTGAAAAGATTGCTTTTTTTGAAAGTGTTTTTTGGGTCCTTTTAGCCTTTATTATGACAGGACAGTTGAGAGAGAGCAGAGGGAAGACATGCAGAAAATGGCCCAGGGCATATTTAAACCCAGGTCTCTGCAACAGCCTTATGGCATATGGGTCACCTGCTCAACCTGGTAAGCTAACTCAGCACCTAAAGCAACTTTCTTTACATGTTTCAACTTGTTAAACAGGATGTTTGATGGATGATTTGCTGGCTTTTAGTTGTTTATATTTGATTGTGCTTACAGTAACAAGTTTGATTGATTGATTGATTGATTTTTTAATCATACATTCGTTGCACCACTGAAGTCTTGTACTACCACAGTAAAAGAGCCAAGTTAAAGGTGTCAAGCTAACAAGTAAATACATTTTTATTATTTATGAATATATACTCTTGTGAGGTTAACAACAAAATGCCCCAGCCCGTATCTGGCATACACATATGCACGTCTTTTGAATACACCATATTCTGTTTTCAAGTCAAATAAAATTACATGTACATGAGGGATCACTGATGACCGATAGCATTGCAGAGGAGGTTAATGTGCACCCATTACAATGTAAAAAAAGAAAAAGCTGAGAAAACTCAATATATCAAGACACCATTATTCAATAGCTTTTTGAGTTTTCTCTACATTTGACTGTTGTTGACTATATTAAAGTTTATAAGTTTAGACAAAAGTTCTGGCAAATTGAATTTTCTTGTTCACCTAATTACAATACTCTTGTGAGGTTAACAACAAAATTCTAGTTTCAGTGGTATTTATTTCTCTACCTTCTGAGAGCCTGGGATTATGTTTCCTCCTGGTTGTGAATCAGCAACCTTTTGTGTGTCCAGCAAATGTACTAATCACTGCCTCATGGCAATACATGAAACTCTGCATTTGCAAATCAACCTTTCCCATTACAAATCAAGGATATTTATGTTTCTATAATTGTATTTAAGGAATATTAATTAAATACAATGAAGAGTAGAGAGCTGAAGGTTACCTAAAACATTGTCTGTTCTGTAAAACATCACATGGTTCTAAACTGGTAAACTACGTACTGTCTAACCTCATTTACAACACGTTATATAATATTGATGAATTAGTTGATGAATATAGTCAGAGACTGAGCTTCAGCTGTTTCAGAAAAATAATTTAAACAAAATAAGTTATTGTATTTTTAGCAACAAATAGCCTTTGAATTCAAGATTCAAATTTTCTTTTGAAGTAACAGTTGTCAGTTCACAAGCAGTACATATACTGCTGGCTTGTAGCAATTCTGAAACAGAAACATCCACAACATTATGTCATAGTTCCATCTTCCCGTACCGTGACACCCATGTGGAGCTGTTTATGAATAGTTAAATCATGCTAGACTGATGAAAGCTGTAACCTTTGTAACAAGAGAATTGAAATGTCCAAATAATGGAGTGTATTTTTTTGTTGATGATCCAATCATGATCAAGTGATCAGAAGCCTGTACTACAAAGCAAGATTTTATCTTATCTAGGTAACTTCAGGGTTAACCCTGGGTTTTCTGTACTACAAAGGTGGTTCACTTCTTACTGGGGTACATCACCACAGTAACGTATGCTGCAAATCTAACCTGCTCCAGAGCAGGTTAGGTTTTAGATTAGAGATCAATAGGTATGAAATCACCACCCACTGGCCAATCAGTTCTCCAGAAAATAGCGTCACCATTACTGGAAGATGCCTTGAAACTGTGTGTGCAGATAGTAGGAGGGTCTAAAGTTTTTTAATAGCGTCTAATGTCTTTATGCTTCCCTGATGAGCATTGTTAAGAAATATAGATTTTTAGATGCAACTTTCCTTGTTTTTTTCCTGTTGGCTGCAAACAATTTTGTTGGTCTATAAGCATTAATGTATAAATCGGGACACCTATTTGTACTTGTAGACTTTATAGCAGTCACAGGTAGATTAAGCCTACATTTGAATTCTGTTTCTGTATTAATTCTTGACTTGTTCTCAGACCATTAAACACCATCGGGGTTGCATCTTAAAAACTAAAACTGTCCTATGCAAATTTAAACATTAATTTAATGGAATACTCGATTATAATCAAATTCTCGTGTGTCTTAGTGATAAAGCTGTGATATTGACAAGTCTGTTAACTCACACAATTGGAATTTTTGACAGCTTTTCTTCCTGCCTTCAAATAGGCTACACTTCATTAATATAGCAGCTCTTTTCCAGTCTTACTGACCAAAACATTTAAAGCACTTACACATTCATACAGCGCTTTTAACACTAAACTACTGTACAGTGCTTTTCCTCTCACACCGCTGATTTTTCTGCAGCAGCTGTGTTACTTTCATTCTGTATTACATGTTTGACCTCTTCATAATTTTCTAATATTATAGTTTATTCTTCCTTTGCAAAATCAGCCACTCAGCTGCCGGTGTGGTGAGATGTTGATGAACACCACCCCTTTCATGTGAATGCACTCGTACCTAGATCAGGAAACCCTGGGTTAACTTAGGCAGTTGATAACCAGCTTCATGTGACTGCTGATCCTGATTGCTGATGTTAGGGTAAGTGAATCCAGATAATTGAAAGGTACCCTGGGTATGCTGAACTGGCTTTGTGGTACAGGGCCCAGGCCTGTGGTAAAAAGATTTTGATTTGTACACTGCCACCAAATTTAGAACCAGCCCATATCAGGTATACACATATACACATCTTTAAAATGAATAATAAAAATAATAATAATAATGATTACATTTAATTTCTGTGATATTTTACAGTTTTCCAAAACAATGTAACCAAAAAATGCCCATAGAATTAAATAAAAAATAGATCACAAAAAACTGAAAAGGTACAGGCTGTAGCTCATTAAAAAAAAACATATTCCAATAGGCAAATCTTATCATACTTAAGTTTTAAATGCTTATCATATTAAAACTGCATTCATTAAAAGCTATATTCATTAAAAAAAAAAATCCATCCATTACTTGTCGAAACAAAGTATTTCTATCATTGCCAAACTATAAATATAGCACTGGAGATAGTACAAAAGGACAGGTCTGTGTTTTTTTGTTTGTTTGTTTCAAGCTGCACATTGTGTGTCTGTTTTCCCCCTGTGCCTATAATTCACAACAGTGTCCTCAAGGTACTTTATATTGTAAAGGTAAAGACCGTATAGTAATTACAGAGAAAAACCAACAAAGAGAGAACCTAACAATATTCATCAGTTTTAAGTTACTAAAATGAAATGTATAGTGATTTTAATGTATAAACACTTCTTCATTTCTTACAATACTAAACCTAGTCAAGTGAATTAGATAAAAAGAGTATTGCCTAAGTTATACTGATGAGCTGCAAGTTAACCTTGATTTGACCAGAAACTTTTTAATTTTACAAGATAGAGATTTCCAAATAAAGCTAATGAGAAGTGATGCACAAGAAACCTACTGCAGTGCTCCAACCTGACATACAATTATCATGAACCTATTTAAACAGCTACATTGCTTTGTAATTACACTCTAAAGACTGGAAATTTTACTGAGTCTAAAAGACTAGAGTTATGACTTGGACTCCTTAATGAATACATTAAAGTATGTACAATTATTAAAACCCCTTTTGTATATTCTAGTGGTCCACAATAAGGAAAAAAGCACAGTTGTCAAGTTTAAAATGTGCACAATAGAAATAATTCAGAAAGAATGTAAAGCACAGTTGCATAGCCATGCTGTTATTATTATTGGATAATAATAATAACTTGCAGTATAAAGCAGCCGTATGATATCAGCATGGATGTTTTCTACATTAGCTTTGTTTATACTCTATAGTCTACTTTTGTTTATAACAATATATACTGTATATTCTAAATTACATTAATTTAATATTTCAATAATTTTATACGGTCAGACAGTTTTGCTCGACAGCACAGATGGTATATAAGGATGGCTCTGATAGTCTGGTCTCTAATGCCATAGATGAGAGGACTCAAACATCTGGGAAAAAGGATCATCAACACATAAAGTACATTCCAGAT
>VUQI01055212.1:0-11182 GCA_015106735.1 Paratilapia polleni | reverse complement strand
TCTGGCAGTTCACCACTTACCTTTGTACCATTTCAAGCTATTCATTGGATTTGAGCTGCTTGAATTTCAATAAAAAACTGGAAAAATTAGGGTGTTCTAAAACTTTTGACTGGTAGTGCAACTCATGTGATTAATGGCATTTCAAATTGGCAATATAACAGAAATAACATAGTAGGGCCTACTTTAAATAACATATTAATATATGAAATATATTTCATATTAAAACTAACCAGTAGTGGAGTTTGACTCAGTTGACTCTGATCCTGTGCTTAAGTAGAGATTGAAGGTACATTTATTTTTTTCCATTTCATATCATGTTTATATCTCTTCTACATTGATATATCTCAGAGACAAATATTATTCTTTTAATATATTTGCAACCACATTTGTCTGAAAGCTTTAGTTGCTTATATTTAAGGGCAATACCCCATAATGCCCCTCATGTGTGGTGAAAAAACTCACAAGATGTGATCATTTTGCATGTTTCTGATAAAATGAAGCATAAACTGATGTATTAAATATTCCTTTGTGGGGTGAGAAAATTGTGCAATTTCATAACTCTCTTAAGTCAGATGGAAAAGAAATCAGAGCTTTAAACAAGCTGATTTTGTGATAAATGGGTCTAATAGGACAGATGATACAAACGTGACATCCTTATAAAATATTATGTAATTCTGTAGATTAAATTGCCTCAAAATAAATAAACCATATCAACATCTGCAGCAGTAATGTGCAACAGACACATAAATGTAGCAATAATATTCATCAAAAAAACCACCATACATCTCACATAACTGAAGAAAAACACACTGACAGGAGTTATCTTGCTTGAGATTTATTTTCAAGTACATTTTGGTGCTAATACTTACACACTTTAAGATTTTGGATGTACAACTTTTTGCTGCCCTTTATACTGGAGTATCACTTTTTTTCCATCACTGAAAACAACCACAACCCCTCTTACCACCAGGGACTCACTGCTCAGTTAGATAAATAAAGCTTTTTTATTTTATGACATTAAAACCTGTAATTTCTTTTTCACCTGACCTGTATTCTCTTTGTCACTAAATATTTCTTGGACATGTGCAGTCCTGAGATAAAGGAAATCAACCACAGCAGTTAACAAAAATTGTAGCGAGTTTTATCAAAGGTTTATGTGTTAGATTGCAGGATTAAAACTCAATTTTAACCTATGATCACATGTACATACTGTGTATTTTTTTAATCATAGAGGAAAAATAAGAGAAATTAAAACACACAGAACAGACACAAAACCCTGCAGAAATGTTGGGTTTTATAACAAATGTGAAAGGCTCAGGTGGTATAAAAGCACTACAAAAATAGCACAGAAAGAGTATTTTCCCAGTTACTGCCTGTCCTATGGTAGGGGCTCTATTTACAATGAGAGCTAAATTAACTGTAAACTTTAGCACAGCGTGGTTAAATTGACATTACAAATTGTATTTTTTTGCCTTACCACCAGGCTCTGGCCAAATGTTTGGCCCCTGCTTAATAAGTGAACTGTCTGCATGACGTCGGCAACCAGACCCAGTTTAGGTAGCAAAATAACCAAACTACAGCTGTGTGATTAATCCCAATGTTAGTACAGGATTTTAAAAATGATATTCAACTGAGTGAAAACCAAGCAGTAGATGGCCTGTCTACTTTTGTTCACCTTCGATTATTTATGGATGTATTATGGTTGTAGTTCTCCATAAAATCACCACAACCTCCGGAAGATGAAAGTTAACTTTTGAACTGCTTATGTTTTAGAGTAAAGCTTTAAAAGGATGTGGGACCTGAGCTGCATTAAGTAGCGACTTGCAATACTAATGTCACATAACTTAGCCGAAATGTAGCCAAATTCAGTGTTTTAAGTTTCTTTGTTATTTTAACATTTGTACCACTACATAATTGAGTGAGATGAAACCCATTACTTCCTTTTAAAAGTGTTTCCTCAGCTGCTTTGCAGCCATTTTTTGAAAAAATATATCTGACAGCCATCAGCACGCAATGAATCTTGGGATACTGTGGACAACGAAGGATATGCCAGATGGATCCTTCAAATCCTGGGAAAAGAAGGATGCATTTGTGGGCCGGATTGGGAGGAGCCTTTGAAATGGGATAGCCTTTGTCGCCCTGCTGTGATGTAATTGGCCTCCATATGCAGCCTTCAAAGGATGCAGCCCCTGACAAAGGGGACACAGTTGCTGTATAGCTCAGCTCAAGCCAAAAAGAAAAACTTAATTAAACAGGTTTCTGTAGGTGGACCAGTGGAGCGATCACTAATGGTTGCTTGCAGCTGCCTTCAGGTCCACTGCCATCGGAGCCTCTTGTCACCATGTCCCGTTGTGGCAGGCCAGCAGGGACCAAGGGTTGCCTTTGCAAGATGGGCTTTACAGTCAAAAACCGTCGGTCCAGGCCTAAATCCCACCCACACAACGCTGTGGCCTCCAACACCTTTTTTCCACCATTTAGTCATTTGTACAAAGAGCGTGTCTTTTAAAGGTCAATAAGTGTATGAGGTTTCTTAAGTTAACAAGTAATGTTTCTCTCATTATACCCACCAGACCCTATTGACAAAAAGACATTTATTTTATCTCAAAGACACGGGGTTGCTTCGTAACTCTTATGTTTAACACATTAGTCTGATTTAGAATTAATGTGTTAAAATAGCACAAACAAACTCACAGATTGAGGAAGCAACAGTTTATGTGCTCTGTGAGGTAAAATTAGTCCTTTTTTTATTTTTATTTTTTCAGCAGAGTCTAGTGGGTTTGACCAAGAGAGCAGCTTCAGTTCCTTCAGAAATAGCTGTCCAACTGCAGCTTAAGCCCCAAATCCCTTTAAATACAGCCTACAGTTAAACTGGCAGCAATATTTAGGTTGGCTAAAATATGTTTTGCTGCTGAATGTCCACAGCAGTATATTTAGCATTCATGTTAGCATCATGCTATGATGCTCTGCTTAGCACTGACCCAGAATGTAGTGGCCAGCAAGGGGACGGTACTATTTCCAGTTATTTTCTACCTAGAAATTATAACCGGCTTGTAAAGCTGGGAGGCAGCCTTGTTGCTGTGTGTCTGGAAAAATGCCGGCAGTAAGCGACTTCAGACATTCACAGCTCATACTTTACAAAGTTTATAAAAATTTCTTACAACTATAAAACTGCATTTTCAATATATTTGACCTTTAACATTTTGTCAGATGTCTTCTAAATTAGTCATTAGGACATGTATCTGATGTGTACTTTATCTTTTCAGGGACAGGAAGGCAACAACAATGGCAGCAGTGACAGATGATTGCAGGCAGGTTGAGCTACAGGCTCTCAAGTAAGCTCACAGTAGGTTCATTTACTTTTTGAAAGCATAATATACACTATATGAACAAAAGTATTGGGCCACACCTCTTAATCTTTGTATTCGGGTGTTTTCAGTCCTATTGCCACAGGCATATAAAATCAAGCACCTAGCCATACAGTCTACCTTTACAAACATTTGGAAAGAGGGGGCTGTTCTCAATAGCTCACTGAATTCAAGGGTGGTGCTGTAATAGGATGCCACTATTGCAACCAAGTCAATTTGTGAAGTTTCTTCCCTCCTAGATATTCCACGATCAGCTGTAAGTGGTATTATTTCAAAGTGTAAGTGTTTAGGGCAAACCACGTAAAGTTACAGAGGGAGGTCGCTGAGTGCTGAGGTGCATAGTGTGTAAAAGCAGTGCTGACTCAATAATTGCAGAGCTCCAAACCTCCTCTGGCCTTAACATGAGCACAGAAACTGTGCGCCAGAAGCTTCATGCCATGGGTTTCCATGGAAGAGCAGCTCTTGTAGGTGCAATGTGGAGGTGGCCCATTACTTTTGTCCATATAGTGTAACACTGAGTCTGACTTTAGCGGTTTTAATATGCAGTACGTTAAAGGTAGGTGTGCTTGTTAATCTAGAATTTTATTTAAGAATTTATTTTGTGTCATAACTGTTAAAACGTCACTGAAATGTCATATTTCTGCTAAAGTCCTGTTTTAAAAAAATACACAGTACCAGTCAGAGTTTGGACATTTCTCACTTCCAAACATCACTGATGTTCTGTTATTAATTTGACTTCTTCACAACAAATTTTAAGAAATTTACATTTTCCAAAATACTTTCCATTCATAAAGAATTTAACACACTAGCTATATGTTCACTGTGTACAACAGTCAAAGAGCCAGAGTTTCATTTTGTGCTTTATTTATTAAACTTGTCTCAGATAATCAGAAACATCCATGCCCTCAGGTGTGTCCAAACTCTTTAACAGTACTGTATAAGGTGAATAAAAAAAGCAAGGTAACTCAATTTTATGTACATTATAAAGTATAGTATATTTCATCATCAGTAGGAATGTCTTGAGAGCAGCACGTCGATGATGTTATAATGCTGATATTCTCAAGGCGTACTTGTTTTATCTATGGCTTCGTAGGAAATGTAGCCAGGAAAAGTACTAGAGATACTGATCAATAATAATAACAGCATGTGGAGAGGTGATGGTAAGTGCAGTAACTACTCAGGTCTACCCTGAGTCAGGAATTTTGGGTTTAGGTCAGGTGATCGATGACAAGTTCCATACAACCAAAGATCACAATGCAAACACGGAGGAAAGCAAACACAAACATCTGGATCTGCACACAGAATTCAAGGTAAGAGTGTCATTTTTTTATTTTTTTTACCATGTTTTCATCATGTTGACATTTGTTATAAATATGTAATGCTAGCGTTACCTTGTTTAGGCTAATTTGAGCTTATTTAGGATAGTAGCTTCTAGAAGTTAATGTTAGACTATTGTTAGCTTGTTTAGGCAGAGTTTAGCTTTTTTTTAAGCTAACAATAACATGTTAAAACTATCATTGGTTTGTTCAGGCTAATGTTAGCTTGTTTAGGTTAATGTAGAGTATTATGGTCATGCATATGTTAGCATTGTTTGTGAAGCAGAGTTGTTTTTTTTTGGAAATAAAAGTCCAAAATTACCAATTTTATTTTACCATGATCATGAAAACCGGGCATGATCAACCTTAAAGACTTTGTCTGACACATATATGTTCATACTAAAAGGTTTTGCCGGGGGTTTTTCCTTCCCACTGTTGCCAAGTGCTTGCTCATAGGGGGTCGTCTGACTGTTGGGGTTTTCTGTCTAATATTGTAGGGTCTTTACCCTAAAATATAAAACCCCTTGAGGCGACTGTTGTTGTGATTTGGTGCTATATAAATAAAATTGAATTGAATTGTTGTGCTCATTTGCCTTTGTTTTTCATGTGGCCTCTATGCCATCTTACAGCTCCAGTGCACAATAACAGCCCCAGAAATATGAATTCAGACATCCAGGGAATGGCAACGGGAAAGTCTGTGCAAGTTGTGTAGTTTACTAATCATCGATCAGGGGTAAGTTCTACACTACCAAAAGCCAGAATTCAAACAGTGTCACAGGGCATTTGTGAAAGGAGAAAACACCACAGGGGATTGGCATGGCTGTGCGTGGGTCCTACACAGTGCCTACGTGTAACGTTACAGACCATCGTCTACATGTTGCAGACAGAGGGGATAGAAGTTAGGAAAGATTAAGAACTTCTTTGTAGTAAAGTAAAACTAAGTGTTAAAAACAGTGACATTTTCCACTGTGGTCACTGTCTGTGCTTGTCAATGTTTGTTTATCCTTCTGTGTTGAATCTATGTAGGACTTATGACGAAGCCTATGCAAGTGGCTGACGCCATTGCCAGCATTTATACTTGTGTGTGGCGTGCCTGAGCTGCTCTGCAGTTTCACCACCAAAGTACTATATGGTGGTGGAGTTTCTCTCTTCAAGTTTATCTGTTCTCCTCTTCTTTGAAAGTAGAAAAAGAATTAACCAGAATGCGTAGGAGGAAACGACTGTACTGAATGGGCCAGTCACAGTTGTGATGGGCTGCTTTAGCATGATGCGTAACATGAGTTCTGTTTCAGACTAACGTCAGAACATCTGGATCTGCACACAGAATTCAAAGCAAAAGTTTTAGATTTTCACTTTTTATTGTCATGATGTTGACATCCTGAAATGTTGTTGTTACCATTACAGTTTAACTGCAACAGCTGAATCCGTTGTAGCAATGCTTCACACAGCATTTACAATGGATAACATTGGCTTGTATAGACTAATGTTAGCTTGTTCAAGCTAGCTTGTTCACTGACACTTCTGCCTTAGAACTCCTGTGCTCAATGACAGACCCCAAAATATATACTCAGCAAACCTGAGAATGACAATGGCAAGTACAGTTGTACAGTTGGTATTCTGAGTGTGTATTTTGCATTGAGGTCATTGATGAGGGGCAAGTTATACAAAAGCCAGAATGCAAACAGTATCATAGAACATTCAGCGTGAAAGGAGGCAACAACTCCAGTTCATCGTAACACAAAAACATCTGCATCAGCACACAGAATTCAAGGTAAGAGAGTTTCAGCTGTTCTTTGTTTTTTTAAGTTGCTGTCACAATGTTGATCTTCTGAAATGTTACTGTTACATTACTGTTTGAACTGCAATAGCTGAAACTGTTGTAGCAGTGCTATGCATACACAGTTTGTAATGGCTAATATTAACTTGTTTAGGTTATTGTACTGTTAACTCATAATGTTAGTAGGCATCCTCCATTCCCATTGAGTCTGTGTGAGTTAGGGGTGAACCAGTCCGATATTTGGATCTGATATCAATACGGTCATGACTCACAAAACTGGATGACAATGACTTAATCTATTTAGTTCACGGGTATCTAGCAGGAGAGCTAACACAGTATGAAGGACTCTAATAGCAAAACATCAGCAGTTTGGAGGTACTTCATGCCTGCATCGCCAGAAGCTTTTCTTTGTGTTTTTGAAATAGCTTTTAACTTAAGCGCAAACTGTGATCAAATGATCTGAAAAAACTGAAAACTCCACTGACAATGCTTTCCCTGTCAACTTTTTTGTCATTCTTATTGCACTTATGGTAGCATACATTTAAGTCAAGTCTGATGTTGGCTTACACAGAAAAGTATGATTCCCATTTGTATTGTTTATATATTTGATATTGGCCAGTATCGGAAGTTAATTTGACTTGTGTCGGAACTGGAGGAAGTTGGATTAGTGCATCCCTAGTCAGAATAGTACGTGCACGAATATGTAAGCATATTGTTTGTGCTACACTGGTTATTTGTTGTTGTTGGTGGTGGGTTTTGTGTTTTTTTTTTTTTTGTTGTTGTTTTTTAAATGAATAAAAGCATAGGCTGTCAAATTTATGTTATCTTAGTTGGGTAAGCTCATCATGCTCACCCTTAAAAATGCCTACCCTCTCCAGTGAAAATCAAGTGTTTAACCTTGGTAACATATTTATATGGTGCTATTATTTGTTAGAGGACATGCCATAAACAAAATAAGTAGTCAACACTGTGGCTGAGCATTTCCACTTTGAACTGTTGTGTATAATGGCAGTCTCAGGTACATGGATTCAGACACCCAGGGTTTCATATGAAATCCCATTGACCTGCAGATTTAGGCTAACTTGAGATGACAGTCTTGAAAAAAGTGTATCTGACACATTAACGTTTTTTCACACATGAACTCCTAAAAAATCTGAGAATCAGACTGGACATTGTCATAACTTTTCCTTTTTCAGTTGTGGCACACAGTGGTGGTGATTTGCATCATTCATATTCTCACTACCCAGTACTACTGGAAATACTTGGTTTGGTTTAGGGTTAACCTATTCAGTTAGCATTCATTTTAGCTTCTTCCTAAACATATTTGCCTAACAAGGGTGCTATGGCAGTGCCAAATATACTGGCTGATGGTGGATGGAAGCAGTTGCTTTTCTATATGTTTAAACTTGTTGAACAGGTGGTTTGATAAATGACTCTTATTAGCTTTTTACCTGCAAATGTTTATGCTCTGAATAACAAACATTTGTTTGGAACTTTAGTAAAAAGTTATTACTCACTTCATCAGGGTTTACTGTTTCTACCGTGAGGACTATACTGGCCCACTGAGGCTCCATTGCTTATATTAAGACAATTATACAACATTCTTTAATATGCATATATCCAAACATGTGTTTTACCACTAATGCCTTGTACCTTTCTTGAGCAATGCTTAAATAAACTAATTGAGCATTGAATGCTTTTGTGTGTATGGGCTTAAACCAATTAAAACCAAATACACTAATTAAAGGCCTGAGTGAATAGATAGGTTTTGCTGTTTGTGTGTAGAAAAACAAACTTACATCTGTTGAGCTAACAAGTAAACATTTTATTATGCATTCAGTAATATGTTGGATTGTGTTTCAGTGATGAAGTCTCATGTAGTCCTGCTGGAAATTAAGGTTGGTTTATTCCTGAAGTGGATAGTGAATGTCATTGTGTGTTTCTTTCTTAACCCCTCATCCAGTTCAGAGTTGTGGGGAGGCTTGAGCCTATCCCAGCCATCATTCGGCAAAAGGACAAAAAGCAGAGTACATCCTGGACAGGTCACTACCTGGTACCAAAGTATTCTAGAGTCAAATGTTAGGCCATCTGTCTGACAGGTAAAGCCTGGCTGAAATTGGGTCATGCAACAGGACAATGATCACAAGCACAGCAGCAAATCTACGACAGGATGGATGAAAAAGAAAAGAATCAAGGTGCTGCAATGGCCCAGTCAAAGTCCAGACCTCAGCCCGATTGAAATGCTGTGGCGAATCCTTAAGACAGCTTTGCATATGTCAGTGCTGCAAAATTCATTGAAATGAAGCAAAATTCCTTAGATACTGAATCCTGTGGTGTACTCAACTTCTCACAGGACTCTGTACAGTCCTGTGAAGACTTTCAATTTCACGTGACTGTATGTCAATTTGAAGTTGAATTTGATTGTGTGGGTGCTTCTCAATAGTAATGTCAAAAATAGTCAACTGAATTGCAAAAACAAAAAAACAACAACAACAAAAAGCAAAAAACATTGAATGGTGAGTTATACTGATAAGCGCAATTTGACCAGAAATTCTTATCTCAACTGTAAAGCAAATTTCAGGCCTGATCCCTCATGCGCAATGCTGTGTGACAGAACTTTTGGTGAAAATCTGAAGTACATATAATTTGTCAATGTAGTTATAATCACAATTTGCAATGATTTAGTTTTAATATGGTCAGATGAAGATATTAGATCAAAATCATGAGAAGTGATGCACATTAAGACTTACACAATGCTCCAACACACAGAAAATTAAATATGGGGATATTTGAACAGTGACTTGGACTTGCACCCTAAAGACCAGAAATTTTACTCAGACTTCATCTATAAGACTTAAATGCATTAAAATCTGTACTTATGTGTAATTATTAAAATCCCTTTTGCATATTCCATTGAGAGTATGTAGAATATAAATTCAGAAATATTATAAAGCAATGTTGCAAACTAAGCAACGTTGTTTTTTATTATTTTGTAATCATAACATAGGAGTTGCAGTATAAAGCAGAAATATATCAGCCTTAATGTTTTTGGCAATAAATGGCTTTGTTTATATTCTATTATGTGTTGTTTCAGAACAAGCTACACTGTATATCCTAAATTACATTAATTTGAGACATTAGCCTTGGCTGGAATTACTGACAGTTTTAATCAACAGCACAGATGGTATATGAGGATGGCTCTGATAGTCTGGTCTCTAATGCCATAGATGAGAGGACTCAAACATCTGGGAAAAAGGATCATCAACACATAAAGTACATTCCAGATGCGTAAAACTGTTACTCTGTCAAGGATTTTTGAGATCTCTGTAACCAAGAGTCATAAATTGTTGAGGAGAGACTGAGGCCCAGCTGCATCAGGTGCAGCAGCAGTGTGTTACGAGCCTTACGGGCCGAAGCTTTGTCTGTGGAGGCCGACCTGGCTGCTATCATAACACCAACATAAGAGCAAGTGACTACCACACCAGCAGATACAAACAGAACACAAGTGTAAGCTTTGTTATAATGATCAGACATTGGGCCAAGCAACAAAGGAGTGTTAGAGCAAAAGTCTTTCATTTGGAGACTCTCTAGGTCTCCAAATGGAAAATTTAACAGTAATATCACTCGAATGAAGACATTTAGTGAACTGTAATGATTGCTAGTGCTGTGTTTCTGACGGTTGGCAAGCATATTGAGAAAACCACATACAGGATATGTCAGTCTGATTCTACAGACAGTATGTACAATAATTGACTCAAGGCCATCTGTACAGTATCTGCAAAAAGTAGGTTATATAGAACAATTTAACAGACTGTCTCACGAAACGCTGCTTTACTCCTTAAGGTGTGTAGCATGGTCCCATTAATAAAGAGAAACACACAGCAGGACGCTGTGATTGGAGCAGAAAACAACAGAACTTCCAGAATCCCCCGGCACTGCTGTCGAACAGTTACGTTGCCCTGACATGGAGTAGTGTAAGACATGTTAGAGAGACATTTATGTGACGCCCTTGAAAATGAAATGGTACATGTTATGGATTTTATCCATAATTTTTAAATATTAAGAAAAGAAGCCAAGACCTAAAACAAACCATTCACATTTTGATGCAGTTATAACACAGGCACAGTAAGTCATTAGTTAACATTCAGTTCAAATGCTATATGCTCTTAGTCAGTGGTTAGCAGATTAGAAGCAGTGATTGATTTCATGTGTGCAGGACGTGTATGCAAGGTTTATCTGTATTCACATTCATTTTAAGAACTCAGTCCTTACACGCACTTTACATGATACTGTCACGTTTAAGCATAGTTAGTTAATTAAACCGTAATCAGTGATGTAATCCTTGTTGCAACACCATGATCTGTGTCATTTTTAGTGAATGAACATCTTTTTAACAGTTTTCAGGAATGTAAAATTATTTATCATTGTCTTCTTTATCCTTCCTCCACTTTTATCGTCTTCAATGCCATGTGCCAACACAATGCAGAGCAGCTACCTAAACTTCTCTCCCACAGAGGTTGATCATTTTGTTAATAGTCTTACATCAGTTCTGCGTATGACGCTGGATACTGTGGCTCCTCTGAAAAAGAGAGCTTCAAATCAAAAGAGCTTGACCCCGTGGTATAATTCAGAGGTGCGTGCCTTAAAGCAGATAACTCATTTAGAAGGCAGTAGTAATATATTGGCGGAAAATTCGCCACCCCCCCCCCCCCCACCCCCCATGT
>VUQI01055211.1:0-17673 GCA_015106735.1 Paratilapia polleni | reverse complement strand
TCCCAAATTCTGGAGGTAGTCTCTGATAAACCCTGCTCTGTGGGGGCAGGCGTTGTCATCTTGGAGGATAGAGTTTGGTCCAGAGGGAGATGCCGCTCCACACCATCACACTGCGTCCACCAAAAGCTGTTATCCGATCGGTGCAGCAATCAGCATAGCGTTTCCGTGTCTTCTCCACCCTTTGACCCTACGATCCACTACCGTAGGCAGACTCTGGACTCATCGCTGAACATAATATTCCTCCACATTTTCAGGTTCCAGTGCACATGACTTCAATCATCCAATCCAATAAATGACACCAAACAAGAGTCAATAGCAGAATAAGCTTTTTGACATTGGCAGAGAAGATTTGGCAAGTTCTTCATGGGCGCAACCCACATATTCAACTCTGCTGCTCAACCCACAAATGCATTTTCCTTACAAATGTGGCACCATTTAAAGGGAAATAAACAGGCTTTCCAACTTTATGAGATTTATTGCCAAGAAGCATTGTTACAACAAAATAATAATCGACCAAACACAAATTTCCTTACTTTTTGTGCTAAGTTTATATATATATATCAGTGGATGCTCATATTAAACATGGCCAAATTTTCAAATAATGACATCAGAGTATGTACAAGTAATCCCTGTGAACCAAAAGCTCAGGCTTCACCTTTTTCTGAATGCTCAGTTTCAGACAGTTTTTCTACTTTTGAATCTGTTATGGTGTTACGGTGTGTTCACACCAAACACATGAATACAGTTTTATTGGAAACCCATGAATATTGACGCTTAACAGCCAACGCGACGAGGAGGAGTACAGCTGGTAGTTTATGTCAAGTTAGAGTAACATGTTTTCAGAACTTAAGCTGCATCCACACTGGAAGTGATATGGCGACCAGAGACCGTAGAAACCGACGTTTGGTGACTTCAAGCAACTGTGGTCAAAATAACTTTTCTCAACTTCCATGCGAGCCACTGAAGCGACTACCAATGTGAGAGCAGGAAACTGTTGATTAACATATGACCTGTTAGTAAATACATTAGTGGGTTACCTAGGCAACCAGAGCCTGGAATGTCCACAAGCGACCAGCCGTCAGCTTCAAAGTGATGTGTGACGAGCAAATCGTGTCCAGAGTAGACGCAGCTTTAGAGAACTTTCAGAAGTCCTACAGTTTTTCTCAATTTTCTTCAAGCCCTCTCCTATTTTCTGTCTCTATATACAAGAGAAGTCGAACCACACAGCTCCAGCTGGTCTCAAACAGCATCACTTAGTTTGTCCTTTATTTTTGATTGTCAGTGGGATCAGGAGAATCCCAGCTGATCCAACGTGAAGAAAATATTTTGCCAAATTTGAAATATTTTAACTTGCGTGAATGCAGATTGACCTCTGTTCCCGTTGCACCGAACAAATTAATGTCAATTTGTCTCATTGCACAGACAAAGAAAACTTTGCTTCGGGGATATCCTTCTATGGTCATCTCAGGCACAGCTCTGGCTGTGAGGACAGAAGCCCCACCCACATGCTGTTCAAACCTTCTATTTGCGAGGGGCAGCCAATCAGAAGAAAGCTGGCATAAACAGAAAGAAGCTAAAACAGGTTACAGAGGATGAACTGAAGGGCTGGACCAAGGCCCAGCATAAATAAGGATTACTTTGAGCTGTGAATTGTGCAAAGCTGCTCTGAGCAGCATAATAGGCGCCCTATAATGATAATTCCCTACAAAATTCCCTTCACCTGTGTTATACTTGAACAGGAGCTGAAACTTAAGAACTGGGAAGATTTAAACAAAACTGCTAACGATAAAAGTAAAAAATGTGGTTTTTGTCATTTGAATGGACTAAAGCTTTTCTGTCAGCTTTCATAAAGCTCCGAGATTTTTGGGGGGGGTAAATTATTTCCTTTCTTTTAAAAAACATGTTCAACAAGTGTTTCAGCTCATTTAGTTTGTCTCTGCAGTACATGTGCAGTACTGTAGAGCACAAACAGGGAAACCCCCTGCTGTAACACTCGCCTCCAGCAGAGGACGACATTCGCTGGGTTACCTCTCTCCCATCAGCCCCCACCTCTTCATTTTCCTCCTCCTCCTCCGGTAGACCTCCTCCTTGTCCCCAGCGACGGCCCCTCCCATCAAAGCCATAACCTCTCCTAATCCCCCCACCCCTTGTTGCCCTGGAGACGGCTCAGACGAGCAGGTGATGCATTGACAGGGAGCAGATGGTTCCCTGTGGAGGTAGGCATGGCTGAACAATGCTTCCATATTCATCATAAAGTCCTGCTAACTCTCAGTGTCTCCCTCCTTCGACTGCATGCACACACATAACTTCAAAGTTGAGTGACACACATATTTGTTCACTCAATGATGGGTCGGCATTTGTGCAGATTGAGCGAGGTGAAAATGTTGTGACAGGGCTTGATAAAAAGGAGCTCGTCCATTCAGAGGAGGCTGGTTTACAGTATCTCAGAGGGGAGACAAGAAGACAAACATTTCTTCTTGTCTTGGCCTTCCTGCACTTGTCTTCTGCAGGTGTTTTTGGGCTTTTCGCTGCAGTAACTCACTCCTTTAAAGAAGCTCCTTCTTTAGCCCCTGTCTCCCCTGGAGATAAAGTACAGACACCCCACTCTCCCTGCCTCTTTCTTTCAGCTAACTCCTCAATAATCCAGCAACAATACAGGGCTCTGAGGCAGTGTGCAGCGATTCGCCAGAGGCCTGACTTGTTTTGGGGTGCATTAGAGGGGGGGCGATGGTGGAATGGCATTATGGAGATCAGCTAATGCATGTAAAACACTGCATCCATTTTTTTTTTAAATGGAACAAGTGGTAAAGAAAAAGTGTGTGGCACAATACGCTTAACCCGCCACACCTGGAGCACACAACAGGGGTGAGAATAGCTGCCTCACCCATCATCACCAGCACTGCAGCACCTATCAATACAGGCTGTAAGGAGCTTGGTTGGGCTGCAGGAGGAGGGGGCCGGCTGTATTCACAGCCTGACTATGATAAAGACGCGCAGTGAGGAGCCATTCAAGAGCCCTGTGCCCATAATGGAGTCACTAATAGGTGCCTATTCAGCAAGGAAAGTGTTTTCTGAAGGGGGAAAAAAGTTTCAGGGAAGCAACAATCACTTTGTCTGCTGCCTTGTGTATGTAAAATTTATGCAGCGCTCCACCCCTCCACCCTTTTCCAACTCTTTTGCTGTCTTTTTTAAAAAAAATGTCTTTAAGCACCAGTGAATAGGCGACATGCATAGTTTAGAGTCTTCCTTTCATCCTTACTTGAAAATAAACTGAATGGTCTGGTCTCGAGTGAGTATAGTCCAGCGGCAGAGATATCAAAATGAGGCTCTCTTACTTCATAAAACTGTTAGCCACCTGCACAGGTGACCAATAAGTTTTCACTGTATATTTTTCTTGTCAGATTTAAACTTTAGACATTGATATTTGATAATAAAGTGTGTAGATAGCAGATATTAGGAACCCTAGTTTAAGCATCTGGGAGAAGTGGAAAAAAAGAAAAAAACAACAAGGTTTGTGTTAAAGTTTACTTGTACAGAGGTGACATTACTAGAGATGTTTCTGCAGACCAGCACTCAGAAAGCAGCCAAAACTGATGAAAACTCTAGAGGACGAGATCAAATATTGTTAAATGTAAATGCAAAACTTCTCTCAGCCTGGCTTTTCACTGAATATGCTTTATATACATACATCCATAAATCCATACATCCATTTTCTTCCACTAGAGCTCCATGGAGCTGGAGCCCATCCCAGCTTTATAGACATTACTTACTTTATTTTTTATATACTTTATATTTTCTTTAAATTGCCTCTTATTATCTGTTATTCCTTTTGTCGCGCAGCACTAACCTGCACAATGGTGCTTCACAAACAGATTTTGTTGATTGGTTGATTGATTGAAGCATTGTGGACATGGGCATGATGTGTCTCTGAAGAACTCTGTTTTCCACGGACACCAAGTTTTCAGATTTACACACTCCTGAACACGTTCAGAGAAAACATTTCCTGTTTAGACTAGAGATGTTACTAGCGACTAATTTAGAAAATAGTCAAAGTTGAGAACAGTCTAATGGATGGAGTTAAACACTGACTGTACAAATATCGTGTGTGAATTTCAGAACCATCTGAAACCATTAGTCTTTTTATTTAATAAACAAAGACTATTTAAAATTCATGTTGTGTGTAACATTGCACACAGTGGATGTCAGATTAGTTTGCAGAGTGTGCTAACGTTATCAGCAGCCAGTGAGGTTTAATTGCCCAGCTGTCACATCCCTAAACCCTGAAACACACAATGAAATTTTTTGTAAAACTAAAAAGCAAAGTTTTTGTCATTAATCCCCACTTAAAAAACTTAAATTATCTAAATCTATAAGTCTGAAAAACACACAAACAGCGCTTTTAAGTCAAATCATGCATACAAAAAACACACAAAAAAACCCAAACATTTATCCAGCCGTTACAATTGGAAGACCTAGATTTTTTTTGCTTTATTTAAAGTTCTACTCGAACTTTAAAGAAAAACCAAAAAAAAACCAAGCAACATTTACCAAAACAAAAAAATGGTTTTGTTTTGGTAAATGTTACTTCTCTTAGATAGTGATGGTTAAGCTTCATGTTTATATCATTTGTTTCTTGACGCTGTCTTCACTGTTTTCACTTTCACCTCACCCCAGCTGGTTGAGGCTGACCCTCCCTGGGCCTGGTGCTGCTGGAGCTTTCTTCCTCTTAAAAGGGAGTTTTTCCTCCCCACTGTTGCCAGTTGCTTGCTTGTTGCATTTCTCACTATAGTTTTGTTTACCTTACTACAATGTAAAGCTCCCTGAGATGACAGTTGTTGTAATTTGAATTGAATCATATTTGGGTCACACCATTTGAATCTATTTTTGAACATAAATCAGCACCGAATAAAAAACCTACAGTTTACGGGGTGCCATGCCTGCATACAGCCTTAAACACATCAGTGCTCAAACAGCAAAAAGCAATCCCTTTTAACATAAGTCAGCATAGACAAGGCTACAAAATGTATGGATTCCATGTCAGGAAAGAGCTCGTCCTCTGTTTGAAACTTGTTGGTTTTACAGGAACAATATGAATGTACAAAAAGTTTTAACACATTACACCAGCGGCTGCTTTTCACAACTCCCCCACCAGAGCTACCTCAGATCCCAAGGCAAGAGGGAGCAGACCTCGTGGGTGAGCTGACTAATCTTGAAATACTGGGACCATATTGAAAGAGAGGACACACACTGAAAAATACTGGGACCATATTGTGCTGCATGTCAAAGGGCTTAGCTGACAGATTGATGAGATGAGGAAATAACGGAGCCAACCGGGGGGGGCAGGAGGAGGGAGGGAGGGAGGGAGAGGAGAGAAGGATCTCAGCATGGCATGGCAACCGGGGTTTGGAGTCAGTGCAGGACTCCCTGCAGGCCTCCAGGCCACAACCAGTGCAGGTCACCGCTCTTTGATTCTGGGTCCCACAGCCCACAAAGGGTAGCACGCAGTGGGCAGGGCTGCTTTCCTTAGAACAGCATGAAAGCCTCTTGTAATGGTATTTTTATGTGTTTTGTGAGAGTCTTTGTCAGCTTTTGTGTGCTGATGTATGTGTTTATTTGTGTAAGTGTGTGTGTGTATGCTTTTGCAAGCCTGCAACATCCAGAGGCCTGTACTATGAAGCGAGTTCAACATACCCAGGGTATATTTCTGTTATCTGGATTCACTTCCCCTAACATCGGCAATCAGGATAAGCGGTCACATGAAGCTGGTTATCAACTCGCTAAGTTAACCCCTGTGCATTCACATGAAAGGGGTGGCATTAGCAACATCTGTCCAATGGATAAGTGTATCGGCAGTAGAGCGGCTGATTTTACAAAGGAAGATGAAACTATAGTACGGGGAAAATACAAGGAGGTTAAACACATAATATGACTGAAAGTAACGCAGCTGCTGCACACAAGCCGCCAAGGTATGAGTGTGTGTGAGAAGAAAAGCACTGCAGAGTAATGCAGTATTAAAAGTGTGCACTTTAAGCACTTTGTCGTGTTTTTCTTCTTTCGGCTGCTCCCTGTAGGGGTCGCCACAGCGGATCATCTGCCTCCATCTCACCCTATCCCTAGTATCCTCTTCTGTCACACCAACCCCCTGCATGTCCTCCTTCCCTACATCCATGAACCTTTTCTGTCAGTAAGACTGGAAAGAGGTATTATATTAATAAAATTTAACCTATTTGAAGCCTGGAAAGAAAGCTGGCAAAAATGCTGACTGTGTAAGTTAACAGACTTATCAGTATCACAGCTCTATCATTAAGACGTGGGAGAATCTGATGGATTACGGTCGAGTATTTCATTAATGTTTACAGTTTTAGTTTTTATTCTCTCACCTGCAGCCTCGGTGGTGTTTAACAGTCTGAGAGTAAAGATTAAATATAAATTCAAACGTACGCTTAGTGCAAATTTGATATAAGATCAGCAAGTACAGTGTAGGTGTCCTGTTTCAGGATCATTAATGCTTATACAACAGTAAAATTGTTGAAAAACTGTTTGTAGCCAACAGAAAAAAAAATCAACGAATAAAGTTGCATCTATAAATCTATATTTATTACTGATGGTCATTGGGGAAACACAAAGACATGAGATGCTCCTGAAAAACTTTAGACCCGCCTACTGTCCACACACAGAGGTCTGAGGGATCTTCCAGGAATGGTGACGCTATTTTCCGGAGAACTGATTGGTCAGTAGGCGGTGATTTGTACTTGTTGATCTCTAATCTGGAACCTAACCTGCTCCGGAGCAGCTGGTTGTCTGTTTTAACAAACAAACTAGGAAACATAGTGTTGTTGCACTGATGCAAGTACACATTTAAGGGTTCATGACAGTTTCAACTGTGTGGCGGCAGTAAGAAACAAGTGCAAAATAACCCTAAAGTGCAAATACTGTATCCATAACATGTTCAAGTCCTCTGGTGGGATGAGCCAGAGGCACTGATCGGGTCATGTCAGAGGTATTGGTAAGTTATCAGCAAATGCTAGCACGCTTGGTTTGTCTGTAGGTGCAGATATCTGTTAATTAGTGCTGAGTGGGATATATTTATTATATTTATATATTTATTATATATAGACCCAAAGTGGTGGAATAACAGCTAAGATAACAAGCTAAATCCTTAAGCATCAGAAATTAGCTGCATAAACACCACTTAAATCGGGTTATGGGTTGCCAGGTTCGTTGGCATGTAGATTGTGGTTCATACACAATCTGGCAACTTGGGTAACATTAGAAAAATACACAAAACCTACGGATACATGAATAGTAATTGTTCCTAATAAAGTTTAATGGTAATGAACATTTTTTCATGAATTTTCTTGATGAACCATCAAAACAGGAGGGTGCCAGGAAATGTCTTAAAATACAGGAAAAACCTGGGAAAAATGGGAGTTTTGACAGGTAAGACTAGCATCACAAACTCTGTTGAGAGGTCCAGTTCAGTGACTCAAATTAGCTTTGGTGAAGTCTGGCAGACAGCTAGCAGCCTACTGACCACTCGCCTATCACATAAAGAGCCACACCTGTAATAATAGACAATTTTACGCCATAATACCATTTTAAATGGCTGTAAACACGTTTCTGTTGCTGTGAAGTTGGACATTTTAACATGGGATCTGTGAGGATTGACTCACTTACGGAGCCACCCTCAAGTGGACATTAGAAGATTTTTTTTTTTTTTTTTGCTCTTCTGTGTTGGCTTTATTATTATCAAGCACCTTGAGGTGACTGTTGTTGTGAATTGGATTGAATTGAATTTTTTTAGCCTTCCAAGTGGCCTCATCTACTAACGTGGAGGGGGCAGGATTTATGATCTATACTTCAGTCAGCCAGTAGGGGGCTATCAGGATATTTTGGTGTCATTGTCAGGGGTGGCCAAATCTTGATTTAGTCTTTAATTTAGGTCTCTAGTAAGTTTTGTATTTAAAGCTTGTTTTTACAGCTCCCAAGTTATCAAAAATTATTTATTTCACACCAGCCAAGTGGTTGTCCTATAGCCCAACATCATAATTGCCATTAAATTGTAAATAAAAATAGAGAACAGAGATGAAAAAGCAGGTCACAAAATATGACTGACAGTTTTTAGTGCAGTTTGTCTTTGTGGAAAATACATTCAGATCTGTGCCACAAAATGCTTAGAACTTCCTCCCACACGATTTATTTTCTTGCAGTGTCTTAGCAACTGGTTTTGTGGCATCTGGATTACCCAAAGTGCACTGCAGAACCCCCACAGGGCTCAACAGAGAGAGATCTCAGGCAGACGCTGCTTTATGAAGGGAAATGCAAAAGAAGAGGTCTTGATCTCAGACGGTCCTGAGAAGGTTTAGCTCATGTTGCAAGTCATGGTTTTTATTCAGGTTGTGTTACAGCTAAACCTTTATTCTGAAAGCATTTAAATAAAGCACTCATTTTACTCCCTGAGCGACCTGTAGAGGACAAATGTCACAAAATTAGAAACTAAAATAAGTGTAAAAGTTGGGGTTTTTTTATATTTGTTTTTGGTTTTTTTTGTTTTTTTTTTTAGCAGAAATTGGTTGTGTGGGGGTGGCTGCTTGTGTTACCACTGTAAGTGTTTGGTCTGGTCACTATGGAAAACACTCACTACTCCTCCCTTGTCCACATCCCCTTGTTAATATTACACCAAGAACATGTTTACTTGGATTTTCCTGCACTACAAATCTGAAGATGGAGAGCCTGAAGCCCAAGAAACACTCTACATAATGAGCTTTGATTGCAGATTCAGATAGAGGGCTGTTCAGGACTTACAAACATACACACACACTGGTGAACTCTTATTTGTGGAATTGATAGGGTCCATTGTTTCCACAGTGCTTTCCACTATATGCCCTGTAATGTAATTAAGGCCAGGAGATTTATGGTGCTCTGTAGCAGCCCAGAACCTGATCCATGTTGTGTCTGGAGTCGGACTGAAAAGCCGTCTCTCTGTCCAGCTGGTCCTGGTTTCTGCTCTGGCCTCTGTCACTGAGTGGAGCTACAGTGCTGTTCACTTCCTAATTGAAAGCCTTGGTTTATTGTGGCCCAGTTTTTGTGTCACATTATTTGCCTGAAAATTTGTAGCAAGCTCAGAAGGGGATACTCTTTTGTGCCCAATGTCTGTGCTTTTGTGTTTGCCAAGGAAGCATGCCTGAGAGAGTTGGATGGTTTAGCTGGATGGTAATTATTAACAGCCATAAGCTATTTGAATAGACTGCATTTTTTCTGCCTCCCACAGAGGGGAATTGCTCTGCCCTGACTACAAAGTGTAAACGCATAAAACGTTTCCTGGGCAAATGGAGAAGTTTTCAGGCTGAAAGGTTCTTCTTTTAAAGAGAAAATGAGTAAACTGAAAGACTAGCACTACTTGGAAATGTCTGCTGTGAAGAGAAGAGGAGCCCCGGAGGATCGCTGGGAAATCAGACCTTCCAGAAATCGGGATTTCAAGCGTCCCCTGAGGCCACTGGTTCGACTCAGGCATCATGTCAGCACGAGCACCTGGCTGCCTGACGGCTCCGACAGGGTGAGTCCATCCATGCCCACCCAGCTGAGTGGCCTGCTGCCGCCACCACCCACAACTCCAATATCCCAAATGAAAGACACGTCAAATGCTGCTGAATGAGCCCCATGGTGAGAGGGAAGATCCGTAAGACCCAGCGCATCTGTCCACCTCTCTGACACTAATGAATGTTAAGTAGGTTAGTTGCTGGTGTGCCAGTGTCCCACAGGTCATTGTGGCCAGTGGTGGCAGTGGGGCTGTGCTTTTGTCAGGGTGCGCCAACCCCCTGTGATACGTCTAAAATGGCTCAACCGCTTACTCCTGCACACAATCTTGACACCAATAGTCACCATATTGATCCCTCGTGCTGGCAGATTAAAGTATAAAAGGAGCTCTGTCCTATCAGCAGGGGTCCCCACTGACTGCAAGAGCTCATTTCAGGGTCACAGAGTCCTTGCAGCCCCCTGACCCAGACCCCAAGTGAACACACGGAAACACCGGTGCAAGGCAGGACAGAAACCTTTCCAGGGATGAAGCCCATTAAACAGGATTGGTCGGATGATCACATTCACAGCTCATTATAGCTGACCCCGGGCTTTCTCTCTTTCAGTCTCCTTCTCGCCTTTTCTATCTCTGGCTCTAACCTGGCCAAAGCCATGCTGAGGTGGTCACCCTCGCCTTTTGTTTGCATTGATAGCTCAGCCGTTAGCTTGATTGTTTTCTGGACTGGATCTCCTCATCCGTTGTGTTCTGTTGCATTGTCGAGCTCCTGTGGTGTGCTTTTTAAGTTTAGGGACTGTGCAGCTCTTTTGTCTCAATGTTTGTTGGTTTATAGACAAATCTGGTGTCTGATCCATGATCTCACCATTCCTGTGGTGGAACATACACACTGACACTGATAGCAGAGATATTCTGGTTAACTATGGTCACCTCTGACAGATGAATGTTTGTATGAATTTTTAAGTAATTAAGTCTGAACACTGTGGGTTTAGGAAAAAAAATAACTGTTTCTTTATCCTGGATTTGGAAAGACAACTGTTAGTATTTAAATGTTCAAACAGCATGATTTATAAATGGATAGTAAGATTAAGAACTGGAAAAGCATTGTGGGGTTTCAGTGAGTACAAGGGTAACAAGAGGAACATGGTTCGAACATGAAAACAGTGTAATAATATGAAGGAAATTGCTTGCAATGATCACGCTGCAAAGATACAATTCAGTAAGAGATACTTTATTAATTCCCAAAGTTGGGAAATTCCTGTCTTCCTATATTGTTCTGGAAAGTAAAATATCTAATAAAATAAAATAAAACAAAATAAAATAGAATAAAAAATTGTTTACAAAATGTAATAAAAACACAAAAAGAATCAGTTTCAAAAAGGAAGAAAATGTCAAAAAACTCCAAATATTTAAGTAATGAGGATTATTTTTTTTAAGTTTGAACTGCTGAATTTATTTAGTTAGTTTGAATATTTGGGTTTGCAGTTTATACAAACTTAGGTCAAATGCAAACTGAAGTTTAGAAGGTGCAGCTCTAAGAGCAGCCCATTCATATCACACTGTGATATGACCCTTGAAAGTTTACCCAAAATCCTTGTTTCTGTTCCTCTCTGTCACAGATATTAAATTGGTGCAGTTTTGCTATTGAAACTATTATATAATCATGGTAAAAAGAAGGTACACCCTCAATTCTAAGGTTTTACACATCAGGCACATCAGGACATAATAAATAATTATCTAGTCCTAAACCAAGTCTTAAAATGAGGTAAATGCAAACTGAGATGAACAACAACATGACATATTAAACCGTGTCATTATTTATTTAACAAAAATTAAGCCAAAATGCAGAAGCAGCATGTGAAAAACTAAGTATACCCCATGACTGAATAGCTCGTAGAACCACCTTTAGCAGCAGTAACTTGAAGGAATAGTTTTCTGTGTGACTTTATCAGTCTCTCACATCCTTGTGGAGGAATTTTGGCCCACTCTTCTTTACAACATTGCTACAGTTCATTGAGGTTTGCAGATGTTTGTTTATGCACAGCTCTTTTAAGGTCCCGTCACAGCATTTCAGTCAGGTTGAGGCCTGGACTTTGACTGGGCCATTGCAGCACATTGATTATTTTCTTTTTCAGCCATTCTGTTGTAGATTTGCTGCTGCACTTGAGATCATTATACTGTTGCATGATCCAGTTTCAGCCAAGCTTTAGCTGTTAGACAGATGGCCTCACATTTTACTCTGGAATACTTTGGTATACAGAGGAGTTCATGGTCAACTCAATGACTGCAATGTGCCCAGGCCCTGTGGCTGTAAAACAAGCCCATATCATCACCCCTCCACCACCGTTCTTGACAGTTGGTATGAGGTGTTTGTGCTGATATGCTGATATGTGTTATGTTGTGTTTTGTTTTCACGTAGCGCTGTGCATTATAGCCAAACATCTCCACTTTGGTCTTGTCTGTCTAAAGGACATTGTTCCAGAAGTCTTGTGGTTTGTTCAGATGCAACATTGCAAACCTGAGCTGTGCTGCCATGTTCTTTTTAGAGAGAAGACGCTTTCTCCTGGCAACTCTTCCAAATAAACCAAACTTGTTCATTCTTTTTCTAATTGTACTGTCATGAACTTAAACATTGAAGATGCTAGCTGAGGCCTGTAGAGTCTGAGATGTAGCTCTTGGGTTTCCTGAAAATTCTCTGAGTATTTCACGGTCTGACCTTGGGGTGAATTTGCTGGGATGTCCAATCCTGGGAAGACTGCCAGCAGTCTTGAATGTTTTCCACGTGTGAATAAGCTTTCTCACTGTACAATGATGGACTTCAAATTGTTTGGAAATGGCCTTATAATCCTTCACAGACTGATGGGCAGCAACAATTACTTCTTTCCTCCTTATTCCTTTTCTCCTCCAATTATGTCTTTCCTCCTTGGCAGTGTGTTAACACACACCTGAATGCTCCACACCAGAAAACCATCAAAACTTCTGCTTTTATAGAGGTGCTCACACTTGGCTCAATTAAACAAGTTCATTTCATTAGCAGCACCTAGCTGCTACTTACCCCCTTAATTCCTATAGAAGCAGTAAGGGTGTGCTTAGTTTTTTACACAGTGCTTCTGCATTTTGGCTTAGTTTTTGTTAAATAAAAAATGACATGGTGTAATGTGTTGTGTGCTTTTGTTCATTTGAGGTTGTATTTATCTTATTTTAAGACCTACCGAGGAGCAGATTATTTTTATTACATCCTGATACGTAAAACCTTAGATTTGAAAGAGGATGTACTTTCTTTTTACCATGACTGTATATGAATATGCAGAATCTGTAGACAAGGGACAATATTTTTGGTACTGGAAGCTTTCTGGTTTATTGACCAGCCATCCCTCAGCAGTCTGTGTGGAGAGTTAAAGAGGGAGTGGCATTGCCAAAATGCAATCTTGAAACCATCAGCTAGCATCAGTTGGTGATTTTGCTGTTTATTAGGTTTTTTTTATTTTTATGTTTTTGCATTTGTAAAAAATGATTGGCGTAAGAAAGAGGAAGTCTTGAACAATCCCCAGCAACACTTTTACTTTGTTGAACAACTTTATTGATAAACCACAAGTGTTGTTGAAGAGTTTTCTTCAGACTTCATCGTCTCCTCTATGCACCTTAGAAGTAAGTTGTGCCAGAATCCTTTACTCTGATTTGTCATCTAACATTATAGGCAGGTTTGTACAGTGTGTGATGTACAACCACCATAATAAGCCTGTTTACCTCCCCATACTACCTGGTTTGGTCTGAGTAATTTGTGTCCTTGGTACTGACCTCACCAGCGTCCAGCTCCCTGTTCGATTCCTGCTCCCTTAATTAAACGCTAATTAAATGCCTATTAATGTGCGCTGACTCAAAGACAGGGTGTAATCAGGTAAAACAGAATTAATAAAACATCCAGTGTGGTGCTCGGGAGAGAAGGAAGGGCTCCCCTGAGAAAGACAGACAGATGGCGGCAGGAATCACCAGAGAGAGGACAAAGCAGAGTGGGAGAGGGGATAAAGCAAATACCAGCCACCACTTTGGTGATTAGTTCTAAATTGGTAATTCGATCTAGCTGCTTCCACCTACTCATTATTGATAAGACTGACCATATTTGACCATATTTCCCCCTGCTGGCTCAGACTGACAGCACACTTCCTGTCCACTTGCCAACCCACACCGGCCTGTGCTCAGTGGTTCTGACAGGAAGTACCTTGAGGTGGAGTGTTGTATGGGGGTTACGCGCTGTCGACACATGCACAGTGGAAATCCCATCTGCCAGGAATCTCCTTAATCTCATCATCTGAATTGAACAAGGAAAAGAGGAGCAGCAATCACTTTAGACAAACCCTCTATGGGATTATGTGCTGTATCTGTGATGATGGGTCAAACGATGACATCAAAGGCAGAGCAAGGACACTGATTAATGCAATTTTGTTTGAGCTAATAGAGCACTAGTTTTTTTGGCCATGATTTTGTTTTTTGTTTTTTGTTTTTTTTAACAATGAATGAATAATACCATGTAGACTAAAAGGCAGAGATCATTAATGAGCTTGGGAATTGATTTTCAGAAATGCTCAAATTTTCATTAGAAACTGTTGAGAAGGAAAAGGTGAGCCATAAATGTAAAAAATAAATAAATAAATAGAAATTAGGGAAGATGGTGTGATAAGATAAAAAGCTGACTAAATATAAATCCATAACTTATATCTGTAACTGACAATTTGTAAAGCAGCCTTACCTCAGACTTTCAGTTTTCATAAAAATGCAGTCAAAATCCCATAACAATTAAAATCTTACTAAAATTTTTGTGTGTCAGTGAGTGTTCTGATTTACAAAAGTGGACTTCTCATTTATGCCTAGGCATTCTTGATGTTAAATGCTTATAGGATAACTGTACATGGGTTAGCACTGACAGCAGTTTTAACTGACACAGTCAATCAACAAAGCATTCATTCATCTTTATGATCTCAGAGAGATGGCTGTCATTTAAGGGGATATATTATCATTTCTATCTCCATATTTTTATTCTTGAACTTTACTAGAGTAGCTTTGCATGATTCACTGTTCAAAATAATCCTTATCTATCTTATGCTGAGCTTTTGTGCAGCACCTCAGCCCTTCCTCTGTGTAAAACAAGCCATTTTAGCGCCGCTTCCTTTAAGCCAACTTTGTTCTGATTGGCTTTCCCTCGCAAACAGTAGTTCTGTGAGGCTTCTGTGCCTGAGATGACCGTATTAGGGATATCCCCTCTCACTGACATCATATAGATCCAAGAGTAGAAAAAATGAGTGTTTAGAGCAGTCTGAAGCCTGAGATTTTAACTCACAGGGATTACTTGTACTCCAAACTCTGAACAACCACCACTGTAACAGTATATAAATGATGGAAAAAAAGGAGAAGCATGTTAGGTCGACTTTAAAATGGTCATTATTTTGCCATTTGTATTTTACATGGGGTTGTCTTTATACGATAAATGTACATTTAGCTAATAGCTTGGATGAAGTTTGGTCTGTTTTTAGCATCTTGTTCTTGCCATATAGTGGCGTTAGTCTCTGCCCATCAGGGGCCCTCAATACAAACTCCTGTTGAGAACAGCTTAACCCTCATCCTACATCTTCCTGTGCTGAAGTGTTTATTATTAGCCTAACCATAGCTCTGTAGATAGCCACAGTCATTACATGTCAATGAGCCCAACTTCACTAACCCTCCAAACACTGCTAGTATTTAGTTTTCTGTCTCTGTTTATGTCCAGAGTTAGCACTACTAAAATATGTGAAATTCAAAATGAGATTTATATTTTTACAAAAACTAAAGGTTTAGAGATGCAGTTCTTGGTGAAAATATAATGATTATAATATATAATGAGTGTTGTACATCCTAATAAGAGCTGTTGTCATCCTCATCTAAATTTAATCTCTTTTTAGAGTTACATTTATTGAAAAATCTGAATGTACACAGTGTTTTCCTCTACCAACTGAATGCAGCCCCTTTTTCTTTTGCCCAATTTTCTGTTTCAGTTCATTTGATTTCTCTACATTTTGGTCACAGGCCATCCCAACCCCCAGCCACTTCATCCTCTGCTGTCTGAAAATGATGTACTTGATTTCACATTCAGCATAATTAGCGACAATGAGGTCACCGGGCCACAAGTGCCATGATTTACTGGAAAACCGGTTGTTTTGTCCCTGTCGGTTCATTATTCGGCTGCAATTAAGGCTTCTATTAAGGATGAAGAGCTCGTGAGGTATTTCTGGCATAATGTGTGTAATCATACATAATGTGCTTTGTTGCATACAACAGGTAGATAGACAAAGGCGATGAGATGGCCAGACCTGACGCTGCCCTCTAGCCTCTCTTAGTGGCACTGAAGCGGTTTGAGAGCTCCAGAGCAGAGGAAATGGAAACACACATCAACCTACATTGTCTTCCTACCCTGTGAGGCCCTCTTGCCCTCGTCACCCACTCTGGTCTGAGGTTATGGCCCATGAATGGAGGGTGAGTCCTGGGAGGATCTGCTCTCTTGCTCCCTGGAGTGGATCAACTCTGGAGCTGACTCAGTGCTTCTGGGAGCTGCCAGGACCTGCAAAGAGAGATGGATGAGCTGCTGGGCATTGGCTGGTGTTGTGTCTCCAAGTGATTGATGAGTTAACACAGTGCCTCCTGCTCCACGGGTCAAACCGATGCACCCAGACCATAAGACCACCATACTGTCCCAAGGAGGCCTTATGTTAAAAGAAATGAGGAGCAGACATTTTGTAAACCAAGCAGATGTTGGAAAGCTGGTTGTGTGGGAGAGAAGACTTCATCATTGAGTCCTCAGCTTCTGCTGTAGGAGCTCAACCTGCTGGAGGTGTTTCACAGCAGCTCAATAATCAAGACAGAGGGGTTATTAAAGCACTGATGGGGGTTTAAATATCTCCAGAGAGCCCACTCGCTGTGTGGCTTTATGTGTGTTTTTAAATGCTCCAGTCATTGTTCTCAATCCTGAGGCCCGTGGAGCTGAAAGCATTTCAACTCTTTCAACTGATCAATCTCAATCTGATAGATCTGTTTCTAAATGAGCCATCTTTCTGCGATCAATACGCTTATATGTGACCTATTTTCTTTTTCTTGCAGAGACCCATTTATGTGTCTTTTGTCAGCAAGGCTATCCTGTGGGACAGAGGAGTCTGCCAATACACTGTGAGTGCCCAAATTTACACCTCACAGCCACAGAGAACCTGAACCCTAGGCTTTATCAAAAATGTTTTGGTATTCTTACCTTCTCTTTTATTTTATTCTGTGAGATTTGTCCATACCAGTGATCCAAATTGGCAAATCCTTCTACCTTACAAACCCTTAACCTGATGAAACCTGATAAACCTCCTGTTTATAAGTGCATTTTCGTGAGACTTGCATGAATGATATGGACAAAATTCCATATACGTATTTACCACCCCCTGATACAGTTCCATGAAAAAGTATTTTTCCTTCTACCTGATTTCTACGTTTTTTGCATGTTTGTCACACTTAAATGTTTCAGATCATCAAACAAATTTTAATATCAGACAAAGATAACCTGAGTAAATACAAAATGCAGTTTTTAAATGATGATTTCATTTATTAAGGGAAAAAAAGATATCCAAACCCACCTGGACCTATTTGAAAAAGTAATTGTCCCCTAAACCTAATAACTGGTTGTGCCACCCTTGGCAGCAAGAACTGCAATCAAGCGTTTGGGATAACTGGGAATGAGTCTTTCACATCACTGTGGAGGAATTTTGGCCCACACTTCTTTGCAGAATTGTTTTAATTCAGCCACATTGGAGGGTTTTTGAGCATGAACGGTCTGTTTAAGGTCATGCCAAAGCATCTCAATTAGATTTAAGTCCAGACTTTGACTAGACCACTCCAAAACCTTCATTTTGTTTTTTTTTGAGCCATTCAGAGGTGGGCTTGCTGGTGTGTTTTGGGTCATTGTCCTGCTGGATATCCCAAGTGCTCTTGAGCTTCAGGGCACAAACTGATGACCAGACATTCTCCTTCAGGATTTTCTGGTAGAGAGCAGAATTCATGGTTCCATCAATTACAGCAAGTCGTCCAGGTGCTGAAGCAGCAAAGCCGCCCCAGACCATCACACTACCACCACCATG
>VUQI01055207.1:0-11360 GCA_015106735.1 Paratilapia polleni | reverse complement strand
AAGAAGAAAAAAAATAAAAAAAAAAAAAAAAAAAAAAAAAAAAAAAAAAAAAAAAAATATATATATATATATATATATACACACACACACACACACACACACACACACACACACACACACTGTAGTTTAGTTTATCTGGACCTTTTGGCCAAATGTCATACATATGTAGTTCATTGTAATTCCCTGACATGTCTGTTGTTTTGTTTTAGAACCACCATTGTTTGTGCGTAGCTTGGAGCGCAAGGATGTGGTGAAAGGTTCTGAGATGATGCTAGAGTGCCAAGTCTCTGGTTCTGCCCCTTTTGCTGTGTCATTTTATAAAAACTCAAAAGTGATTAGAAACGACAAAAGACACAGGATTACTGTGAAAGACGACCTGCTAGCCCTGCAGGTTCTGGCAATAGAGACAGGAGATGTTGGTTTATACCAGTGTACTGTTGAGAATGAAGTTGGGAGGGCCTCCTGTGATTGTCAAGTAACACTAAAAGGTTGGTTTAGATGCTATTGTTTTTAATGTGTAATCATCTGTAATAACCTTTTCTGTTTACATTTCAAAAAGCTGCATTTTAAATCTGCCTCATACCTGAATTTGGATAGCTTTGCAAAGCCAAAACACAGTTCTCTCTTTGTTCATTTTGATCTGTTCAGTAGAAATTAACTCGAGATGGCTCAACTTTTCATATTAACATTTTTCCTTGCAGAGCCACCATCATTTGTGCAAAAGCTTGAGAACCTTAGCTCGTTGGTTGGCAGTGAGGTTTCTCTGCACTGCACCCTGAAAGGCTCTGAGCCCATGACTGTGTCCTGGCTAAAAGACAACCACGAGCTCAAAGAGGCTGAAAACATTCAGATAACTTATGAGAGCAAGACTGCTCTGCTGCACATCACCAACTTACAGAGCAATCATAGTGGTAAATACTCTTGCCAGGCACAGAATCAAGCCGGCAGCCAGACATGCTCTGCTTTGTTGACAGTCAAAGGTTGGTTAAGATGTAGAACTCAGCTTTGTTTGCACCCTGATTTAAATCTTTACAAGAAACCAGTCAATTTTATCAACTTGTAAAGGCATACATTTATACAGTTACATGAAAAAGGAAATACACCCTCTTTCAATTCTAAGGTTTTGCATATTAGGACATAATAAAAATTAATCTAGTCCTTAGCAGGCCTTAAAATTAGGTAAACCTCTGATGAACAATCATGCATAACATATTATACCATGTCAATATTTACTGAACAAAAACTAAGCCAAAATGCAGAAAGTAGGAATTATCAGGGTAAGTAGCAGCCTGGGGCTGCTAATCAAATGCACTTAATTGATTATCAGCAAGTGTGACCACCTCAGAGGTTTTGGCAGTTTGCTGGTCTGGAACATTTAGATGTGTGTTAACACAATGCTGAGGAGAAAAGATAACAGTAATGATCTTAGAGAACCAATTATTGCTGCCCGTCAGTCTGGGAAAGGTTATAAGTCCATTTCCAAACAATTTTGAAGTCCATCATTGTACAGTTCACAAGTGGATAACTTTCAAGGCAGTTGCCAGTCTTTCCAATGCTCAGAGAAATGCTCAGAGAAACTGCAATAAACCCAAGAGCTACATCTCAGACTCTACAGACCTCAGTTAGCATGTTAAATTTTAAAGTTCATGACAGTACAATTATAAAAAGACTGAACAAGTATGGCTTCTTTGGAAGTGTTGGCAGCTGTAAGCCTCTTCTCTCTAAAATGAAATGAAAATCAAGGTGTTGCAGTGGCCCAGTCGAAGTCCAGACATCAACCTGATTGAAGTGCTGTGGTGGGACCTTAAAAAAGCTGAATGCCCACTGAATGGCCTCAGTGAACTTAAGAAACATTGAGAGAGACTGATAAAGTCATATAGAAAATGATTACTTCAAGTTACTGCCGCTAAAGGTGGTTCTACAATCTATTAAATCATGGGCTGTACTTAGTTTTTCACACACTGCTTCTGCATTTTGACTGTTTTTTTTTTTTTTGGTTTTTACTTCATTTGTTAAATAAATAACACGGTGTAGCATTTCATGTGTTACTGTTCATCTGAGGTTGTATTTAAATAATTTCAGAACATGGTAAGATTTTAAGATTTTTTTTAAATTATGTCCTGATACATAATACGTGAAACCTTAGAATTGAAAGAGGTGTACTTTCTCTTTCACATGGCTTTTTTACATGTATACTAGCAGGAGGTTTCACTCAAATGGCCAAGACAGTGACATTTGACTAAAACACTTGATTGACATCCTTCAAACTGTTCATCCATCTAGGAAACAATATGTTTTTCATATCATTTATGGCCTTGCAAGTTGATAATACACCTTTAGAATCTGTAGTATTTTATTGACTTAGGTTCTTGGTCTGTTGCTGCGTTGAACTATATGAGCTTTTAAGTTCTTTGCTGACTGTTTTTTTGACATCCCAGAACCAGCAAAGGTCACAGAAGAGGCAAAGTCTATCAGTGTGACTCAGGGGGATCCGGCTACTCTGGAAGCCAGGTTCTCAGGCACAAAACCCCTGAAGGTCAGATGGCTAAAGGCTGGCAAGGAGCTGACCTCAGGCCAGAGATATAAAATACAGAGCAGAGACACCAGTTCTGTGCTGAAGATTATTAAAACTGAGAAAAGTGATGGTGGTGAATACATGTTTGAGGTTTCAAATGATGTTGGCCAAAGTTCTTGCGAGGCCACACTCACCATTCTTGGTCAGTTCTTAATGTGTATCATCTTAGTTTAGTTTAATTTCATCTTGCTTTGAACATTGCTTCTCACTTGTCTTTTTCTTTTGTCTATGTTAGATCAAATAATTCCTCCGTCTTTTACAAGAAAACTGAAGCAGACAGAGGGTATCAAAGGATCATTTGCTCATCTGGAGTGTCTTGTGTCAGGTTCCCTTCCAATAACTATACAGTGGTATAAAGATGAGAAAGACATCCAGACAGATGACAAACACAAATGCACATTCTTTGAGAATCTTGCATTTCTAGAAATCTCTGATCTTGACACTAAAGACAGTGGCAATTATACCTGCATTGCTAAAAACAAAGCAGGAACAGTCCAGTGCTCTGGGATCTTATTTGTGAAAGGTCTGAACACATTTATTTTTTTTTTGTTTTTGGCAGGTGGATGTGTACAATGAAAGTATAGGTAGAGGGATTCTTAGCCAGCTTACAAAAGGAATGATATTTTTTTGTCTTTCAGAACCACCATTCATTCTTGAAAAACCTGAATCCATGAATGTTTTGCCTGGCTCAAAAGTCCAATTTAGTGTACTGTTCTCTGGCACGCCACCACTCACCACCAAATGGTTTAAAAACAAGAAAGAGATTTTATCCAGTGCTGACTGCTCTGTGGTCAAAGACAACACCTCAAGCACACTGGAGCTCTTCTTTGCAAAATCCTCAGATTCTGGAGACTATGTCTGCGAAATACAGAATGATGTTGGCTCCACTTCATGCCAAGCAACGCTCTTTGTTAAAGGTTATCGATCTTTGTGTGAAACTCAGTTCCTAAGTGTCTCCAGCCATCTGTTATTAATGTGCACTATAATTGGCTTTTTCCTTTGACTTCATGTCTCTACATTCTGATAGGCAATTCAAACCTAAAATTCCCCACAATATTTCCCTTCAGCGCTCCTAACAACTTGCAAGAGAAAGGCATGAGTTTGCTTAAAATTTGAGCAACATTTGGATGGAGACATACACATTATGAATGTTTTCCCCATGTCATTCATTCAGTGGCTTATCTATTGCTCTATTTTATTCCTTAGTGCCTCCTAAGTTTACACAGATCCCAGCCCGTGTGTCAGTGGTTCGTCCTGGTCAGAATAAAGTTTTTGAGTGCCAGGTGATCGGCACACCTGAGATTGACATCTACTGGTTCAGGGAAGGCTCTGAGATCAGCCCCAGTGATCGGTACAAGATGGCCTTTGTTAACTCTGTGGCAACACTGGAAATCTGCGGGGCTGATATTAAACATAGTGGGCTTTACTACTGTGAGGCTCGCAATGAGGCTGGCAGTGAGAGCTGCAGCATGGAGCTCAAGGTTAAAGGTTAGTTAATTCAGAGTACATGATTGTCATTGTGCTGGAATTGCAATACTATAGGCTTCTAGTCAGTAGTTTCCCAAATGATAAAAAGACCAACTTTCCAAGACTGTCTGCAATTCTGCGTGAAATAATTATATGTCAGTTAAACACTGTAATTTAAAAATGGCAATCTTCCAAAAACTAGCTGGCCCAGTAGATTACTTAATGAACTGTAAACCCCTGGAATTTTGTCAATACAAGAAATACTTGTATCGGCATCTAAGTATGTACCATCAAGTATTTGGAATAGAGTTTACTCTTGAGAAATAGGCATATGACAGTTTGTTCTCTCTCATTTCAGAGCCACCATCATTTATTAGAGAACTGGCCCCAGTTATTGTTGTGAAGGGCTTCAGTGTCATTTTTGAGTGTCAGATCGCTGGGACAGGTCCATTTGAGATAACATGGCACAAAGATGGAAAGGAGGTCAAACCCAGTGCTAAACATGGCTTCTCTCAGATAAATGGCACTGTGTGTCTCGAGGTGCACAAATGTGATACTGTAGATATCGGTGAATATCAGTGTACTGTTGCTAATGAGGTTGGAAGCTGTGCTTGTAAGACTACACTAAGCCTCAAAGGTTGGTCTAAACAGAATTATGAACTTACATTTTTATCATTTGAGGTGAGGTCTTTCAAGTTACTTTAACATTTCATTGTTTTTTCTAATAGAGCCACCGACATTCACCAAGAGAATTGAGAGCACTGCCACTGTTCTGGGTAAAATGGCAGAGTTTCAGTGTATTGTGAAGGGCTCTCCCACTCTCTCCGTACAATGGAAAAAAGATGAGAATTGGATTTTGGAGGATCCAAAGATTCAGAGGATATTTGAAAACAATGTGGCCACACTCAGGATTCCTACCTGTGAGGCGACACACAGTGGCAAATACACCTGCCAGGTGGTAAACGAGGCTGGGCAGGATAAGTGCTTTGCCAGCCTCACAGTGCAAGGTAACCTGTGTTTAACTAGTTATAGCTATGAAATCTTTTCATAGCCCGGGTTTGAAACTTCTTTGAATTTTTGACTTTGTTTTGAATTGTAGAGCCTCCACAGATCACAGAGAAACCTGAGGTGGTAAAAGTTACAGTTGGAGATCCAGTCAGTCTGGACTGTAAGGTTACAGGCTCCCCTGAACTCAAGGTGAAATGGATGAAAGAAGGCAGGGAGCTTAAGTCCATCAGGCAGCACAAGCTGATCTTTGAGAACAACATCAGCAGCTTAAAGATTCAGGCTGCTCAGAGAGAGGACGAAGGAGAGTATGTCTTTGAGGTGGCAAACCACATCAGTAGCTGCACCTGCAAAGTCAAAGTGATTGTACTAGGTTAGTGTTAAAAACATAGAACTGCTATAGTACATAATGGCATATTCACAAAGTCTAACTAGTGTCCTCATCTTCTCTTGGTAACAGAACAAGTAATTGCCCCAAGCTTCATCAAACCCCTAGTAGATATGCAAGAGGTACTGGGGTCCTTTGTTCAGATATGCTGCAAAATATCTGGTTCCCTCCCCATCTCTGTGGAATGGCAGAAAGATGGAACCAAAATTTCTAGTGGTGTAAAACACAAGCTCATTCAGCAGGACAATTCTGTATCCATTGAAATTGAACAGCTAGAGAGATCCGACGCAGGGTCGTACTCTTGCAAACTGATTAACACAGCAGGAAGTTGTGAGTGCAGTGGGTCCCTCATGGTCAAAGGTTAGACACTTCTTTTCAACATGATCGGTCATGTAATCCTAAAGCAAAGGTGAGTACCTCTTTAACCTTGTTCATCTTGTTGTGTTCAGAACCTCCCAGCTTTGTGATAATGCCTGAGTCCCAGGCGGCTCTACCCAAAGCCACTGTACGCTTCAAAGGCACATTTAAGGGAACTCCTCCCTTCACAGTCAAATGGTTCAAGGACGACACGGAGCTCATGACTGGGCCTACTTGTTTCACAGGGCTGGATGGGATGTCTTGCTTCTTAGAGCTCTATTCAGTGGGTGTCCCTCAGAGTGGAGTTTACTCTTGCCAAGTCAGCAACGATGCTGGCTCTGTACGCTGTAGTGCAGACTTGACAGTCAAAGGTTGGATTTACATCTTTTAAATCAATTCTTGCTGAGCTGTATTAATCTCATTTCTGCATCACTGGCGAAAACTAGTTATTCTCTCACAATTTACCAGCTTTGCAGCATTTTGCTTATTATCTAAAACTTTTCCACTGTTGCAGCTTCTTATGAAGAAATATATGTGGCATTTGTATTGCATCTACACAGCCATCTTCCCTTTGCTTCTAACCCATCACTGTCAGCTTATCTCATCTGCTCACTTCCTGCCCGTCTTAACCATTTTAAATGGTGAGTGTTCCTACATGCTTCCAGCTGCTAACATATCTGTGTTTTGGCTTTCCAGAACCACCTGAATTTCTGCTGAAACTCTCTGCCAATAAGTTTGTGAAGCAGGGTGAGTCACTCCGCCTGGAGTGCAAAGTCAGTGGCACAGCCCCTCTGAAAATTACCTGGTACAAACATGACACCAAGGTCATGGATGGGGGCAACTACAGGACATCGTTTGTTGACTCAGTAGCAGTCTTAGAACTGCTCTCCACTAGCTTTGATGATGATGGAGTTTACACCTGTGAGGCTCAGAATGATGCTGGTAGTGTGAGCTGCAGCACCACACTTACCATTAAAGGTTAGCCTCTCATGGAGTTATGAAATATAATTTATTATTCTAATACGCTGTCTGTTCAGTGTGTTGTTGATGTTTTAGTCAAAGTTGTGTTTTACTGCTTAAAGCTGGTATCTGTAACAGATAGCACTGCCTTATTTAACTATCCTACTGAGAAATGTTCATCAGCAAGTCAAAAAAAGATCAGCACACTGGAGGCAATATATTTCACATAATGCATCATACTTACCAAGCTGGAACCATTTCAGTCAAATATAATGCTGGTTACACACTCTTTCACAGCATCTAAGCAATTCTACCTATAGTTCCAACAAGATTTAACTCCTACAAATTCTGTAGGAATTCACCATCCTATCTGTAGTTCAACAGTTTCCAATTCTGCTGTTTTTGTTGTAGTTTCCTCTTTTCCACAACAGTGTTGGCATGTCAGCTGTAGTTTCTGATGCATATCCATGACTCCATGATGTTAGCTGTAGTTTCAGCAACCCTCCACACATCTCCATAATTTTACAATTAGTTCCATATATAGGACACTGACAGTTTTTGTACGAAAATATTGAAGTTACAGTTGTAAAATACAACCCCAATTCAAAATAACTGGAATACTGTGTAGAATGTAAATAAAAAGAGAATGCAATGATTTGCAAATCTCATAAACTCATATTTTATTCACAATAGAACATAAAAAACACATTAAATGTTTAAACTAAGAAAATGCACGATTTTAATAAAATTATTAGCTTGTTTTGAATTTGATGGCAGCAACAAATCTCAAAAAAGTTGTGACAGGGGCATGTTTACCACTGTACCCTCACCTTTTCAAAGGATCAAACCTAACAAGAATTGACTAAAAAAAGTAAAAAAAGAAAAAAAAATTGTCATGGATGTTTTTTGTGGTATTTCGTCATTATTTCTTATCAGTTAATCACATAAAAGGTCTTAAGCTGATTCCAGTTGTTGCATTTGCATTTGAAAGCTGTGAACTGACAATATGCAGTTAAAGGAGCTCTCAATGCAACTGAAATACACCATCATAAGGCAACAAAAACAAATACATTGGAGAGATAGTAGGGACATTAGGAGTAGTCATGTTAACATTCTGGAAAAAAAAACAGTGCACTGGAGGTAGGCATATCATTATCCAAGTCTACCATGATGAGAAGACTTCAAAAGAGGCAATTCAAAGGGTTCATCACAAGCAAACCATTCTTCATTTGTAAGAATAGAAACTACACATTAGACTTTGCCAAAAAATATCTGAAAAAGCCATACTAGCTCTGGAACAGCAATCTTTGCACAGATTCTGTACCAGAATGGTGGAAGAAAAAAGCATGGAGAAGGCTTGAAACAGCTCACGATCCAAAGATATAATCTGTAAAACACTGGATGCAATATGATGCTTCCAGTGGTCCGGGCTCACTAATGTTTACTAATGATGTGAAAGAAGACAGAAGCAGTCAGATGAATTCTGAAGTATATAGGGATTGCATCACAGTACCGATGAACAGTGACCCAAAACATCAATCAAAATATTCTGCAATGCTCAAATCAATCACATGGATTTCAGTTGCTGAAGACAAAACTAAAGGTAGGCCCATTAAAGTTCCACAAACAAACAGCTAAAGACAGCTGCAGTAACGGCCTGGACAAGCATCACAAAGGAGGAAGTCAATGGGTTATATTCTTCTGTCATTGCCTGAAAAGGATTCTGGAAAAATTATTTTAAAAAAGAACTGTGTATTTCAGATCATGTTAATTTGAGAAATTGCAGCCTGAAAAAAAGAGGATTTTGTATAAAAATGGGTGCAATTCCTCAGTGGGTACTGCAATATTTCTTTTCAACCTGGAAGTAAAGCAAAAAACTTCAGTTTTGATTCTTTGATTTCAAATCTATTGTGATAGCTACAGAAGCAAAATTATGAAATCTGTGTCATTGTCTAAATGGTTTCAGACCTTATTATATAGGTTCATTTACAAGTCTGCCATGTGGAAAGTAATGGTGATTTCATGTGATTCCAGAATAATCAGTAAAAATAAGTTCCAGAGTGGTAAAATTTACATGAAACCTTTCTTAAATCACAGAAACTTGGAAACTCTGCAAAAAGATTTTTGGTACACGACTTGCCAAGTTGTTGACTTCATGCTCACAAACATGACATTTTTCACAAATAAAATGCCATTTTAGCTGCAACTCCAGCAAATTCTACATTAACTATCCTATCCCAGCTAGTTCAGTTAACACATTTGCCATCTGGAATGCAATGCTGCATTCAGCATGCCTTATATATACCCAATATCACATCACAAATTCAACAAAAAATGCCATTTTATTTGTAGTAGTTCTAACTTATTCCAGTTAAATTCTGCCATCTTAGCTGTAGTCCACTTTACAAGTTTGCCATTGCAATTCCTTTCCAAAAATTAGGTAAAGTTCCAATAAATTCCACAGCAACACACTAACAAATTGATAACAACTTTAAACAACTTTAACAACTCATTTGAGCTGTTCTACCAACAAATTCCCACAATTCCAAAATTTTAACTGAACTTAAAACATTCTTAAATGATAAATTTGCACACTGGCTTTCAACACAACTGCCAATAAAACTGCACTTCCAACTTCATTTCCCACATTTCACAGAAATCTACTATTCTAGTTGCAGTTCCAACAAATTCAGGACTCTAACAAAATTCCATATCCAATTTTGCATTTTTGGCTAAGTAGTTCCATGAAATTTCCATAATGAATATGCCACCTTTTCTCAGATTTTGTCATATCCTCACTAAAAATTCCACCATTTTATCTATAGTAACTTTTTCGACACTGCCAGCTTTGGGCTTCATTCAACTGTTACGGTTTTCAGCTTTAAGATATAGTCATGGATTGTTTTCCTCATGTATGCCTCTTTAACAGTTCCATCATCTTTCTGTAGACCCACCATCTTTTGTCAAAGTACCTCAGCCCGTTGAAGGGCTGAAGGGTAAGGACGTGAGTTTGTACTGCGAGATGTGTGGTACAGCTCCGTTCCAGATCACCTGGTTTAAAGACAGGAAACCTCTGATGGAGAGCAGGAAGTATAAGATGGTGAGTGAGGGCAGCTCAGCCACGCTACATGTCATTGGAATAGAGCCCTCAGATGCCGGCGAATATGAGTGCAAAGTGTCAAACAGTGTAGGAAGTGACACCTGCCAGACATCAGTTAAACTCAGAGGTCAGTAGAAACTGTGATAGTGTCAAATGAAAATCAAAAATCTTAGATTTTCAAATGACTTTGTCACCTTGCTGACTTTCCCTTTTGCGCTGTTTTTCTCCTCTCTTCAGAGCCACCGTCATTTGTGAAGAGACTGTCAAACATGACAGTGATACTGGGAGGGGAGGTGACCCTTGTGGCCACTGTTAAAGGCTCTGAACCCATTACTGTGTCCTGGGTTCAAGACAAGGATCACACTCTCAGGGACAGTGACAACAGGAAAATCACCTATGAGAACAACCAGGTCGCACTTAAAGTCTTTAAGGCTGATGCAACTACGGCAGGCAAATACACCTGCCAACTCAGAAACGATGCTGGGAGTGTGGAATGTTTCGCTAACTTGACTGTTCTAGGTTTGTAATCATATAATTCTCTCTTTCTCTTTCAGTTTTGTTCTTCCACCTGCACCCTGCATGTATGATTAATGTATGATGTTCTGCTCCTTCTCTGTTGATTCCAGAACCTGCTAAAATAGTGGACAAACCCGATGCTCTGAGTGTGACGGCGGGTGATATAGCTGCCCTTGAGGTCAAAGTGTGTGGAACCCCAGCACTCATACCTAAGTGGTTCAAAGATGGTGTTGAGCTGGCTTCTGGGAGAAAATACAAAATCTCATTTTCACGGATGATTTCCAGCCTGAATGTGCTGTCCGCTGAGAAAATGGACTCTGGAGAATATGTATTTGAGGTTATAAATGAGGTTGGGAAGGACCTGAGTAAAATTAATCTCACTGTTTTAGGTAGGTAACTTCTTCCTACCTTGAGCTGGAAACAGTATGTTCATACATTACCCCACTGAGCTGTGAGTGTGAATGGTTGTCTGTCTCTAATAGTGCTGGTTATTTTTTTTTAAATGTTCACATTATTGCCAAGCTAAAAGGATGCATGAGACTGGATGCCAAAGTGGTTTTTCATATACAGCTCTGGAAAAAATTAAGAGACCACTGCAAAATTATCAGTTTCTCTGATTTTGCTATTTATAGGTATATGTTTGAGTAAAATGAACATTTTTGTTTTATTCTATAAACTACTGACAACATAACTCCCAAATTCCAAATACAAATATTTTAAACAACACATTACTAATGTTTTAACTTAGGAAGTGTTCAGAAATCAATATTTGGTGGAATAACCCTGATTTGCAATCACAGCTTTCATGCGTCTTGGCATTCTCTCCACCAGTCTTTCACATTGCTGTTGGGTGACTTTATGCCATTCCTGGTGCAAGAATTTAAGCAGCTCAGCTTTGTTTGATGGCTTGTGACCATCCATCTTCCTCTTGATCACATTCCAGAGGTTTTCAATGGGGTTCAGGTCTGGAGATTGGGCTGGCCATGACAAGG
>VUQI01055202.1:0-13369 GCA_015106735.1 Paratilapia polleni | reverse complement strand
TGTTTAAACAATAAAAAAAAAAAAAAAAAAAAAAAGCAAATATTCGGTTCAAACTGAATGTCTCTCTTTTCCACTACTCTGTTATGGATGTTGAGACAGAAGGGAATTATATTCACTAAGATATTACCATAGCAGCAGGCATTTTATTGCTGTGGACCACATGCCGATATGCTCAGCTGTCTTTTCTGTCCTTCTGCTCCAAGGGACTGGTTTAAATGGATTTAATATGCATGTAGTTGGGATTTATATGGATTTGTTAGCTGGATTGAGAGGTTTCTTTCTTTTTGGTCATGTAACTAGTGTGATGGCTGAAAATGCCGATGCTTTGGTGGCAGGTTTCTGTGAGCATCAAACAAGAAGAATATGAACATAACGGTCTACTTAAAATGTCAAATCACCCCACGTCCTGTTGAGATGACACCTTGCACTGGTATGTTTTGCTGTTATTTACATACAGTATATCATTCACCACAGGAACACAAGATGACACCTCCACCATTGCAGTGGCTCCATCACTGTGGTGCACTGCGACAGGTACGAGCACCGCCAGTGTTGCCGTTTTGTGTTGGCATCTCAAATGCTGCAGCGTAAACTAACGGTGTAATCAGATGGCCCTGATTTAGCTGCACATTTAACAGTTTCTGCTGTCTTTCTTTGGAGAGGTGGTCTTAAATTTTGGGCTCTGCCGCTTCCCATTAACGTCCTGTATCACACTTGCTCCTTCGTGGATTCTCATAGTTCATGTTGTTTTAAGTAATGTTGAGATACTGCAGAGGAGCAATATGGTGTTTTTTTTGTTTGTTGTTTCTTTTTAATTTTCTGGCTTTAAGCTTTACTAAATTGCTTGATGATCTGCTGCTTTTTTCTGATCGTTGGCTGTGTGGCAGCCAGGAGAAGCTGCTGGCTGCTGCTTTTCATTTAGAGCACCACCCTCATACACACATTACACTTCTCCTCCCTCCTCTTTCATTCTCTCTGTATTCCTCCCTTTCTCTCCAAGCTCTTATTTCTCCTCTCATCTGGATCGTACTTCAGTCCTTCTCTCTCCCTCCTTCCTTGCTTAAAACCTTCTGTTTCATGTCTTTTGTACTGCTCCCACTCCCCCTCCCTTTTCCTATCACTGCTCTGTCCTTCCTCGCTCTCCCTCTTCTTCTTCAGAGCCCCTGGAGGAGCACCATGTGGCCCAGTTGTTGAGGCGTTTCTCCACCGACCTCAGCCTGGGCCGCCACCTCTCTCTGGACCGGGCGCTGGCCCACCACCTCCACCAGTGCTCCTACCACCTCCGTCTCTTCCGAAACTGGCTCATCTCCGGCCACGAACCCCTAGAGTACCTCCACGGTCAGCCCCTGGCCCCGCCCTCCATACCCCAGCCTCATGCTCTGTTCAGCCACCGCTCACGGTTTAGTTGGGACTGTGCTTGTTCTGTGGTTGACTCTCATGCTTTGCCTCTTGATGTTTCTGCATGCTTGCCTGTTTCTGTGGTTATGCAGATTGCAAGCTGGAGTGGTGTGAGCTGTTGGGGGTTTTTGGGGCCATTTTTTGCAGCTACTATCCTTCCTCCCTGAGGTGGTGTCACCATTTATTCCCTTCCTCCTTTTCTCCATAATTTCTCAATTTTTAATTTAGTTAAGTTCATTTTTTGCAATGTAGCTGTGACAAGATGTTAAAAGTAGGGCTGCACCTAACAACACCAAATAATCGGGTATTTATTTAATTATTATAAACTGTCTGGTCTTTAAAAAAACCTGTAACATTTCCTAGACTACCCGTGAAAAACTGTGAAACTGTGGACTCACCCAAACCTAACAGATTAATTAATATTTACAGAACTAACTGATGCCATGTCAAAGAAGTTGCCAGTGTGGTTTAAATTTTTTTTTTAAAGAGATTATCAGAAGGGTTGACGGTAAACTGCAGCTGCTATCTGCTATGTGCATATCACAGCTCAAGAACCTGCAAGGCATGTCATCCAAAGAGAAAGCTAACTCCTCGCTGTGAGAAAGTTCTCCCAACTCCCGTGATTAATTCTTTAGGCTTGGAGTGTGTACGAGCACATCAGAACTGGTTTATTTCAATAAGTTGGATCTAATAATAGATTCGTAATGTCACACGCATTCAGCCACAGCTTCACCAGCTCCTGCGTCTGTCAGTGGCAGCAGCTCCACGTAGAACAAGCTGGATGTGAAGCCACCATACAAAAAAAAAATGGCTGTTATGATTTCAGTTTAAAATAAACATTTCTGTTTTATGTATTTGGCATAAAAGGCTAGCAGGTAGAGTGCAGTCCACGCACTATTTAATCTTCAGAAAACGGCCACAACCCCACCAGCCCTCGATAACTTGTAAATAATTCTTTTCTTCTTTTTCTTATTTTCTTTGGTTGATTACAGCCCTAGAGTTTGCTTAGAAAGCCTTAGAAAATGAAAAAATATTCCAAGTTTAGCCATCTCAGCCTGTAAATCATGTCACTACTGCTGAAAACATATATTATGATCTTATCTGTTTTAAACAAGGGAGATTTTCTTTACACTTCTTAAAGAAGGCCTCTCTAATACAGAATGACAGGACAAACTGGAATCCCTGTAGTTATGCACACATGTAACAGCATCATTTCAATAAGATGAAGGCCACTTCATATACACAGCAGCATCAAAGAAGAGGCCCACTAATATATAAACATACTGCAGAGATCACAAGGCCTACTGCCTGAGAATCCACGTCCTTTTAAACACATGTATACTTCGGGTTGGGCTTTAAAGAGGACCGAGTGTGCTTTTATATACTCAAATTAAATATGGCCCAAGTTTCAAATAATGAGGTCAGCATAAGTACAGATATGTAATACTTGAGGGGCAAAGGTTCAGGTTTTAGACTGTTCTAAATCCTCTGTTTCAGATGGCGTCTTTTACTCTTGGCTCTGTATGATGTTGGTGAGAACAGATATCCCTAATATGGTCATCTCAGGCACACAGCTCTGAATGTGAGCAAATAAGATCCGCCTACCTGCTGTTCAAGTCTTTTTAGAAGTGGCAGCCAATCAGAAGAAAGTTGGCTTTAAGGGAGCTAAAAAAAAAAAAAAAGAAGTTTGTTTCAGACAGAGGATGATTGAGGATGAACAGGCTGCAACAAGCTCCAGTACAAGATAACTGGGATTGTTCTGATCTGTGAATCATACAACGCTAATATTTTCCAACAAAAACAATAAAATAAATAAATAAAAATATAAATCTGGAAATGAGCAGAATCACCCCCCCTTTAAACCACAGAAAATGTGTGAAATGTGTTGATCTAAATCAGGATTTATTTTTCCTAATATTAGTCTGTATTTTATTTCTTGCACAGCTATTTGTGTTAAATCAGTGTCAAACAAATATGCACTGAGCCGTTACAAAAATGTATAATTCGAAAGTGTAATTTTGGCGTCGGTACCAAAACTCTCAGGTATTCACATCTCCTCCATAGGTGACACACAGGAGCAGTGAATCTGCACATTTCCTCCACATGGTGTTTATACAGTAGCACAGATTTCTGCAGCACCCTCTTTGCATCACACTCTCTGTTCTGGATTAAGGATTTTTTGTTTGTTTAATCAGACAGCCTATCATAGCTAGCTTCCAGCTCCGTGTTTCATCACAACATACAAAGACTGGTATAAATCTACATGACATTCTCTGTTTGGGTTCAGTTTGAATGCCAGTTGCCCTCCTACCTGACCTTAACCAGCATGTGATTCCTGCTTGTTTGCTGTACATGTGGCGTACACTCACCCCCCCTGTGCAGATGAGCACAGTACAAACAGCCTCTCCGGAGGTTTCAGAAGGCTGAGGCAGGCTGCGGTTTGATGCTTTGTGATTGTGAACGGCTCTGGTGAAATGCGGCTTGGTTGTGAACTAACAGTGGATGAATTGCCTTGGATGACGAGTTGGGGCTGGGCTGCAGTCTGGACAGCTTTGACTGCTGCGTGCTGCTGTTGGAGCTGTGTAACAGGACTGAGCAGAAGGGCTGACGTTCTGTATTTTTGCGACCTGCTTGCTTTTGCAAATACAGCAAGACGTCTGAGATGTGTAGACTTGTTGCCTTTTTGATATGGTGTCATGTTGTCTTGGCGTCCAGCATGGTTTTTGCAACTTGCCTGCGTGGAAATGAACCACAGAGGCTGGCAGGAGTCCACAGCAGGTTAGGGCCTGTTCTGAAGCAGGAGCAGGATTTCAGAGCGCTGTTTTGAGGTGTAGTGTACAGGTGGCGTTGGGGGCGGTGGTGTTGGGCGTCAGCTGAAGTGGTTCTGCCTGCTCTTCTTCTGACTCCCTGGGCCAACTCGGGGCTGATGGGCCTGCGGGCATCCTATCTCTCTTCTGCCGCAGGCTTTGAAGGCTGCTCCATGGTGCCCTCCATCTATCCTCTGGAGACGCTGCACAACTCACTGTCCCTAAAACAGGTCAGCGAGTTCCTCACCAGTGTGTGCGAGAACGCAGGAGATCCACACACCAGGACCACGAGAGGTAAGAAACACACACACAGACACTCTCATGTTTATATTTATAGACATCATAACCATCTCCACTTAACTTGACCTGTGATCCTTCTCTCTCTTTGTAGCTCTGTCAGCCATGTTTGACGCACACAGCCAGCCATCAGTAGACTCGTACATCCCTCAAAGAGTCCTCTCTTCCTCCATCTCTCTCAGATCTCGTTCTGACAGACCTCCTTGGTGTGAGTATCACAGCACATCCTCCATCTCACCAGGATTTGACATTTCTAGGTTGGCCTTCCTCTGCTGTCTCACTTCCAGACGTCTGGGGATTATTTATGGAATGCAAGTTGTCCCTTACAGCCTGTTTTTAAACTAAGCTCACAGTTTAGTCTCTGATATTGCTGTGTGTCATCTTTTCAGACTGCAGAACCCAGGGAACCAACTAGGGATCCACCGCTATGGCTTTTTTGTTGTTTTTTTTTTACGGTCGATACCCATACCAGTTATTAAGGAGACCGATATTGAACTGATGTACATCTGCAGTAAAAAAATTTAAAAAAAACTAATTTGGGTCAAAACTTTGCTTTAATCATTTGTAATACATATTAACAACAAGCAGGAAATAAGCCATTTAACACTATGTTACTAATGCTACTAAATCCCAATGATCTTTATCTTTATAAATTAATGCAGTAATAATCTGGTTCTGTTATTTTCTGTGTATGCCTTGTATGTGCTTTTTTTTTTTATATATGCGCTCAATCTGCCGGGGACAACAGATGAGTCTGTTTTTTGTATGAGTCTAAATCTGTCACTTTAACGATGAACTTGAGTGTACATATTAAACAACGTGCGCTGCCGCTTCTTAAATAAAACCAGTAGACTGTAGTAATAAAAGTGATGACTTCAGTCAATCCTTAACTGTTCTGGCACTTTCACTGACCTTTAAAAAACATATCTTGAACTGTTGTTGTCAAAGTGTTATGTTTTACCAGCATTTTCCTGATTTTGTACCAGTGGCTGAATGTTTTGCTTTGTGCTCAGTGCTGATATCCTTCTACTTGTGACTTGTAACCAGTCAGGTAGATCAGAGTGGGGACTGTATTGAGAAAGCGATATTTTTAAATGAATATTATTATTTTATCAGGAATCAGTTTGAAAAAGTTAATGATAATCTGTAAAATGCTGAATATAAACCACAGTAATCACCCAGGCCGATGATTGGACGATCCCTAGAACCAACGCACATCACTTTGGTCTTCCTCTGCACATCAAACCTTATTTTCTGTCCCTGCAGACAGCAGCGGTCCATCCAGTACGGTATCCAGCGCTGGACCGTCTTCTCCCACCACAGCTGACACCTCACCAAGGTTCAGCTTCAGTGATAAGATCTCCCTAACCCCTCAGAGCAGCGAGGAAACCCACTCCTCTCAAAACCTTATTACTCAGCTGGCACCTGTGGTTGGATCACAAGCCCTCGATCCAACTGGCTCTGCTGTTCCAAACCTCACTGAAGTCCCTCTGACTCCAAATAACTCACCAGAGGATGATACTGACCCCTGCACAGTCACTGACGTCCAGCCTGACAGCCCTGAACCACCACTTGAAATGCAAGAAGGGGCTTCATTAGCTGTGGATCCTTCCAGCGGTGCTATTTCAGATCCTAGCCTCAGGCCTCCCTGCTCGGCTTTAGCTGAACTCTCTCTGGGTCGGATGGAGGGTTACTGCCTCCCGGGCTCCCTCCCTGTGCTGCTGGAGCTCAGAGAGAGCAGCAGCGAGGCAGGCTCCAGCTCCCAGACGCCCCAGTCTCCAGAGGGGCCTGACGAATTCTTTGACACCCAGGAGTCCATGGAGTTGTGGGCGGACAGTCCAGAAAGCCTCCCACATCAAGAGACACCTCTGGAGGTTGGACCTACTAACACAGCAGAGCCGTAGAGCACGGGCATGATTTTGTCTAAGTCAAAAACTGCTGTGGTTACATCTCCAATGTTACAGGCATCATCATTGTTGTGAACAGCGAAGCATTGTACTGAGCTACAGCCATCCAGGCCTTCCCTCTCCTCTCCTGTCCTCTCGCCTGATGACTGTGTGATGAGTAATCTTGGGCAGCTCTGTGTTGGAGAATCATATAACAGTGCTGTACATGCTGTTCATTGCCTTTGAAACTGAGCCACTCAGTCCTCTGGTTCAGTCCATCCATTTGTGAAGATTTAACAACTTGGTAAAAGGTCAAGCTAAATGGAAAAAGCTCTTTGTTACTGTCATTTGTATGCTCTTGTAAAGGCCTTTCTTTGAAGCTGCATTGAACTATTTTAGCCACTGGGGGGGCAGAACCCCCAAAACAGGTGAGTCTTAAATGTGCTGTTACACTAAAAGCTTAAGCTAAATGAGGCTACAAAGCTGCAGAAAATTTGGGTATAATAATTATCTGTGGGGTTTTTTTTCTTGATTTATTGTGACCATAAAGTTACTGATTAATGGAGCTTTAAATTGTGTAACGTGTGCTGGATATATATTTACATCGTCAACAGCCTTTCATAGTACCTGCTTTCGGGGCATGTTGATGTGGTTAATCATCGCTAGCCAAGCAGCAAGCTTTCTGTTTGTTACAGAATACAGAAATTCAAAGGCTCGCTGCTTCTCTGATCAAACGCAGACTTAGAAAATACAATCAGCAAATATTCTGCTTTTCATCAAGCTGCAGCGTCCGTCCGGTGCTGAGCTTCTGTGGCACTGCATGTTTGATTCTTAAAGAAACTAAAGCTGAGCGGCAGCAGCTGAATCTTCATTACTGCCAGTGAAATGTAAGTGTTCAGTCTCCAGGTCAAACCGTGTGTGCACTGCTTACTGCCAAAGTCCTTAAGCCTCATTACAGATTTAATATAATCAGTAGGAAAGAATAGAGAATATATTTATTTTGAAACTGCATCTTAAACAAAAAGTCTGTATTTTTAATACCCACACATCAGATATGTAATTGTACCATAGCTACTGTGTATATAAATTTTTTTTTTTTGTAAAGTCACGGCACAATGCAGGAAGAATCTGAAAGCTAATCTCTCATTTTATCACTGAACAAACAGGAGGGGCATTTTACATTCAGTGTGCTTTTATTGTGGCGAGCAGTTATGTAGCAGCTGTGTGCATGGAGGCGAGCACACACGCTTGAGAAGCCATTCAGGTAGGTGAGGACGCTGATGTGCAATTACGTGTTTAATGGTACATCACAAAGTACTGTAGGTGAAATACACAACTGTGAGTTTGGGAAACTCTGACCTTCTCTGTGTGTACAAAATAAAAACATGACTGTAACGTGGCTGTGTCGACTTCTTGAGCTCATGTTTTCTTATGTATAAAGGGTCCATTTACACGCTCTTCTAACTTACCTGTAGCGTGTATTGGCCTTTGCCCCCAGAAGTTTATTCGGCAGAGTAGCTGTTGGGTTCCCAGAGTACTAAACACTAAACTGCATATCAGTTTTCATTTTGCACATACATTAAAAACCTTCTGTAGCAATACTGATTATTATTTTTTTAAGTTGAAAATACCATAAAGAAGTTTGTATAATGTTAAATATAATGTGGTTCTGTGCAGTAGATGCAGTAAGATGACATCGCTGGAGCTCCCACATAGAGACGAGTGCGGTGTGGAATGAAAGGGAAACCATAGCCTTCTTCACATGAAACAAACCATGCCATGTTCCCCCATGTCTTCAGCATTATTTGCCATTGTTTTGTCTCTGCAATGATTTATTGGCAGAGGACTGAAGATATGTTGCCATATTTACATAACTATGGTGTTAGGAAAGGCACATTAATTTAATTTGTCGTGGGACAGCTGGGACAGTTCTCCAGCAACCATGAATTGGATAAGAGGAAGAAGATGAACGGAGGTTTTTGGGTTTTGTTTTTTTGTTTTTGTTTTTTTCTTTGGGTGGGGGGCATCATTTGAATAAAAACTCAGCTAGTGTTTTACACTGGGTGTAGGCAGAAGATACATAAGCAACAAAAACAAGATCTCTCAGTTGTGTTAATTTTTATGGACTTATTTTTTTTTTCTCAATGGATACGTTGTTTTAAGGTTGGTGGCTAAATCCTTGCAGAGTCCTACTCCATTTACTTGCACATGTTCCTGACATATTGGACGGAATTCAATAAAATGGGATCACACAAAAGGCCAGGGGTGTCTGGTGCACCATAAACCACATTATATTGACTTCTGGTATATCAGAATTGAGGATGAAAGCTTGAGATGTCTCATAACTTGGAGAATTAAACCCTCATAATCTCCATCACATAACACTTTTGGTAAAGTGACCCTTTAAAGTCCTTTTAATCACTGAGGATGAGTTGTCTTATAGATTGTAGTAATCCAATAAAAACCTCTGTGATTTCTGTCTGATTTTAGGAGTTGGAGCTTCAGTTTCCTCAGATCTCTCCTGACTCTGAACACCTCATACATCTACCATTTCATGATGTTCTGGGAAAATATGTCAATCAGGGCTGGAGCAAACTTTGTTAGGTTGATCATTTTGCAGACACTAATATTTCCATTGATGTCAAAATACAGCTAGGTGAATATATTACAGTTTCTTTGTGGGTCTGTTATGTTGTGTGGTTTAGAATTTTGGTTTCCGTTCTATAAAATAAACAGATTAAACTTTTAGTTTCATAACTTTGGATCTTGATTATTTTAAAGTCAAGTTGGAAGTGTTGGTGCAAGCTGTGAAAAGTATGTGAGGGTGGTGCAGGGCATGTATGAGGACAGCATGACGGTGTGCAGTTGGAGTGACAGATGGGTTCAAGGTGGGGGTGGGATTACATCAGGGATCGGCTCTGAGTCCCTTCGTGTTTGCAATGGTGATGGACAGGCTGACAGATGAGGTCAAACAGGAGTCTCCATGGACTATGATGTTTTCAGACGACATTGTGATCTGTAGGGAGCAGGTGGAGGTATGCTCTGGAGAGAAGAGGAATGAAAGTCAGTAGAAGCAAGACAGAATACACATGTATGAATGAGAGGGAGGCAGGTGGAAAGGTGAAGCTGCAAGGAGCAGAGGTAGTGAAGGTAGATGAATTTAAGTACTTGGGGTCAACCATCCAAAGCAACGGACAGTGCACAAGAGAGGTGAAGAAGAGAGTACAGACAGGGTGGAGTGGATGGAGACGAGTGTCAGGAGTGATGTGTGACAGAAGGGAAGGTTTACAAGATGGTCGTGAGACCTGCTATGATGTATGGTTGGAGACTGACAAAAACACAGGAGGCAGAGCTGAAGATGCTGAAGATTTTCTTTGAGAGTGACCAGATTGGATTAAAAATGAGTACATCAGAGGGGCAGCTCAGGTTGAGCGGTTTGCAGACAAAGTTAGAGAGGCAAGGCTGAGATGGTCTGGACATGTGCAGAGGAGGGACAGTAATTCAATTCAGTTCAATTTTATTTATATAGCACCAAATCACAACAGTCGCCTCAAGGCGCTTTAGATTGTGGGGTGAAGACCCTACAATATTAGAGAGGAAACCCCAACAATCAGACGACCCCCTATAAACAAGCACTTGGAAACAGTGGGAAGGAAAAACTCCCTTTTAACAGGAAGAATCATCCAGAACCAGGCTCAGGGAGCCATCAGCCATCTGCCATTGGGGGTGAGATAGGAGTAAATACATTGGACAAAGGATGTTGAATATGGAGATGCAGGGTAAGAAGAAAAGAATAAGACCACAGAGGAGGTTCATGGATGTAGTAAAGGAGAACATGCAGAGGGTTGGTGTGACAGAGGAGGATGCTTGGGATAGGGTGATATGGAGGCAGGTGATCCCCTGTGGCGAAGAGCTGAAAGAAGATGAAGAAGATTGGTCCAAACTGAAAAATAATTATATAAACAGAACTTGGGGACACATTCAGTTTCTTTCTTCTGTGAAGTGCCTATTTCTGCAAATAATCATTCCTAGAAGATGAGGCAAATTCAAATGAATGAGTTGAGTTATTCTGCTTTGTCAGAAAAATAAAAGGCCTACCTTAAACTGAGTTAATGTCAGAGGCGTTATTGCCTTACATATGTAATAGTTGAATGCTGTATTCCACAGTTGGATAGTTGGTGCTGTAACACTCTCCATTCACGTGCTTTCAGTCTTTCTACCACCAAGCCACACAAGCACTAGTGAGCTCCAGCCTTGGTGTTCAAGTTGATGTCAGGACTCAGATAAATTCTTCCACTCTAAACAGGTGAAATCTTTATGCAGCTGGCTTTGTGCATGGAGCACACTGTCAAGTTGACACACGGAAGGTTCCAAAGCTCCAGCACTCTACGGGGCTGTAATTCTCCCTCATGAAAATAAAGTAGCTCTGAAGTGAGTGTTACTCAGTCGAGTAAATCTGTGGCACGTAAATGTGTCCTGACGGCTGGAGTCAGCATTCTCATGGTGTGCGTTGCCACTGTGAAGGTTACTGCTGTGCTGTGAGAGTGATGGGATGAAGAATAGAAGAAAAGCAGAGGAATGGAGGGAAAGGTGATATTTTATGAGCTTATGATGAATGGAAAAACCGTATCTGCACTTTAGCCAGCTGTTTGATACAGTACAATCAAATAAAGAGTAGTATGGTTTCTTCCCAAAAGCTTTTTGTCATGTCAGGAACACATACAGTCTTCAAGTGCTCCATGAATGCTCCATGAATCCTTTTCCTGCCTTTGTTATTTTCTTGTGTTTACCTGTGCTTTATTATCCCTCTGCTTGGTGTGTGTTCTCCCTCAGTCTTTGTCAGGACCTAATGGTTATTTATCATTAAATTTTCCTGTCAGGAAAGACGTCCTCGAATATAGTTCCACCTGTCTGCCAGTTCCTGTTGTGTCGGCATACTGGATCCTCTGGTAAATGTGAATATTCACCCGCTGGTTTTGACCAGCGCCATGTTACTTTTGTTGGAGCCAGAAGCTCATTCAGTAAATCAGAACTGTTTTTAATGTCTCTAAATCCTCAGATTTTCTGATTGTTTCTTGGTTTACATGAAAATATGGTGTCAGACTTTTGGATCCCATAAACTATTTGAAATTTAAAAAGCTCAGTTTAACCAGCTGTTGAATTAATGTGGTAAAGTAAAAGGTACACTTTCTGCCTCTGAAGTGTAATGGGGCTAGATATAAAAAGCAGCATGAAATGGAAGTGGTACGTGGTTATTATATACCTCTGAAGCACAGGGAAACAGTCACATCTGTTGTTCCCACTGTTTTCCACCCTGATCATGTGACCCAGGAGGTGATGTCATTGCAGCATCGACTCAGCAGCTTCTCACAGCAAGGATTGTCCTCTAGCTTCCAGGCTGCTCCTTCCCCTAAAACAGTATCAGCTTCATAAAGACTAAACAGTGTCTGGGAGCTGATTCTCCCTGAATCACTGCCGTCCCTGTTTGGCTTGTTTTGCGTGACAAACAGCGTGACAGACAGCTCATATCAACAATGCTCCCACCCGACACATCTTTGGGCTCTCAAACTGTTAAAAAAGGGTTTATCAGACAGAACAAAGTCCACATTGTTCCTGTGTCTGTGTGGGTTCAGCCCCAATGGATTACATCATTGTGACAGGAAGGAAAGCTGGTCTATAAGGCCTACAGTACATGACTGGTTCCCAAACTGTCTTGACCACCCAAAGGGTTGGAGAATAAATCTGAGCAGATTTTTAACCCACTGTAGAATGTTCTTTATAAAGGCATACAAAACTGGAAAGCCTTAAGCAAACTGTCTCTGACTATTTAATTTGATTATATTAGTATTTCTTTTAGTTAACAGTAACCAAAGATTCCATAGCTTGCTGCCAGCATTGCCATTTCTGACTGCTGTGCACCTAAAAACCTTAGAAATCCTTTCTGTGACACCCAGAGTCAGTCCACGAAAGAGATTCATACTGAAATGCAAATACAATTTTGGATAGAGAGGAATAAAAGTTTGGTTCTGTGATGATTTATCCTAAAGACTCTACTGACTCTACTACCTTTGACTTTTCTTCTAGTGCCAGTATAATTAGTTGTCTCAACCAATGCATGGAAATGTAGCAAAGACATTCACAGTTACACAGAGGATGAATCCCAAGGTCTTGAAAAATATCTCACCATCAACAAGCTGGACTATGTAATGTAAATGTAAATGTAAAAACTGACATTTTGGTTTTTAAAAGTTGTCTGTTCAGTCCTGTCAAAGTCTCACTTGAAATGACAGCTGCAGAGGACTGAAGATAATTTGGCTCAGAGTCTCTTCTCTTAAGTGCTGCGGCCCACGTGTCCTCTAACTGTATCTTTTGGGAATCCACACAAAGCAAGTCCAAGAACAACACTGTGCAGCTCTTCATGCAAACAGAAGCACATATGTAAGTTAACTGTTAGTAGCACTCACATATAATTTAAATAATTTAGGACTGCTTAACACAATAACACATACAATGAGCTAGCTGATTCATTTTCAACATTTTTACATAAACTTAGCACAAAAAGTAAAGAAATTTGTGTTTGGTCGATTATTTCTTTGTTGTAACAATGCTTCTTGGCAGTAAATCGTATACCACTGGAAAGCCTGTTTATTTCCCTTTAAATGGTGGCACATTTGTAAGGAAAATGCATTTGTGGGTTAGCAGTTGAGTATGTGGGTTGCTCCCATGAAGAACTTGCCAAATCTTCTCTGCCAATGCCAAACAGCTTACCTCCAGAATTTGGGAGTGGAGAGGATGGAATGGCCTGCCTGCAGTCCTGACCTCAACCCCACTGAACACTTGTGGGATCCGCTTGGGTGTGCTGTTCATGCCAGAGTTACCAACACAACCACACTGGCTGACTTGCGACAAATGCTAGTTGAAGAATGGGATGCCATCCCACAGCAGTGTGTGACCAAGCTGGTGACCTGCATGAGGAGGAGG
>VUQI01055199.1:0-17229 GCA_015106735.1 Paratilapia polleni | reverse complement strand
GGGGGTCAGCAAGTTGAAACCTAAGCTTTCTGGACCCTGTTTTCCCTGCCTTCGGGCATTCTGTGGCTGGTAAAAAATGTGCTGTATATTTGAAGTGTTAGATCACGTGACAAAGGCAGGGTTTGTGAATCAAAGTACACAATGATTTCAGGAGGAGAGAGAGAGAAAGAGAGTGAGAGAGAGGGTGTATGTTGGTAAAAGAGAGAGCGAGAGAGAGACGGGAAAAGGAGAGGTAGGCGGAATGCAACAGGCTGAGCTCAAACGTTGCTGCGAGAGCGACTTCTGACTGACAAACTCAACAACTACACTCCTTCTCGGCTCATTTCTCCACTGACTTACCCTTACAGACCACCATTCTGCTTTGGTGTTCCTACTCCCTGATCTGGTAAGTTTGCTTTTCAGTCTTACTTTCCTTATAACTTAATTCAAGTTGGCGGTTTGCAAGAAAGCAAGACAGACAGAGGACATGTCAGAGCATGAGTGAGATGTGTTCGTGTTTCTCTTGTGTCTCTCCCTCTTCCTCTCTTTCTGAGAGTGTGTGTGTGTTTCTGGGGCAGCATGAGCAGCGGAGAGATTGAGTTTCCTGAGGACGGCTTTAATTGAGAACAGAGCTTTTGAGAGAGGGAGAAAGAACAACAGAAACAGCTAGAAAAGCGAATGAAAGCTGATCGGCACTTACAATGCGCTCTCCGTTTGAGAAGATGAATACTTGTGAAAATGTGTGTGTGTCCTCATTTGTTTTGCCCTTGGATGAGTGTACACCTCTGTGTTTATTCCTGACTTCCCAAACTCTGATTCAGAGTTGTTGAAAGATTGTGATCACTATAATAATCTTGTAAAGGAAAAGGACAGGAAATCAGTTAAAATTTATGTTGAAATTCCCCAGAATTTTCAAGAATGACACAAATATGAGAAGACATTCCCATACTGCACATTACATGCTGCATTCATCAGATATGGTCAATCTGAGTAATACATGAGCTTTGTAACTATCAGACTTTTTTTTTCCAGCAACAGAAAAAGTGGCTTCTACAGCCTGCAGGCCCCTACAGCCAACAGACTGACTGTCAGTGTTGATGGATCATCCCATCAACCTCACAAATGGCTGAGGAGGTCTAGACTACCTGTGTATGTACACAGTCAGCCACTCATCCCCTGCTGAAGGTTATATAAACAGGTTCCCATCCACACAATTATATAAGCTGGATGGAAACATTGAAATCAGCTACTCCGGATATCACAAGACAGTCTGGTGTGTGTCTGATTGCCGCTGCTGCTTTGCATTATGTGTGTGTGTGTGTGTGAGAGAGAGAGGGAGAGAGAATGTATGTGTGAATAAACTTAGTGATCCCCACATATTGAAACACAAGCCCTTTTTGTGCACTCTGAATCATTCCAAATAGCATCCTTTGTGTGACATGTGCTATATAAATACAGATGCAATGCTTGATTGATGATTATGATTAAGACGTTATTTGCATGCTAAGTGCTTCTTCCAGCTGAGCTGAGCTTTTCTGCATCTGTCTACTAACACTACACTGAGGCGTGCTCACACCATGCAATGCAAGGCCTTGCTATGAGCTCCTTTATCAAACTCTTGACAAATCTGTTCCAGATTTCATTTTCCTTAATGTCAGGAGGAATGTTCATCAGCATGTCCAGAGGAAAAGTGGAGGAGTCTACAAGTAGGGCATAAACAACTGGGTGTAAACGATGCATATTATATTAGAGATCACAAGGTGGAGAACAGCGGGAGACTCACTAAATATAACTTCCCTTCTCTTCGTTATTCTTTTCATCACTTGGTCATTTTCTCTCTCAGTGGAGAGAGTGCCGGCTATTGAGTGCACTGATTCCAGGTCAGACTTTTTCAGCATTTCAGATCTAACATTTATGATCCATCTGCTGTTGGTTAAGTCTTGTTTTTTTGTGTGTGGTTTTTGTGTGTATGAGTGTGTGTTTTTATCCTGCAGAAAAGAAACTGCTAGAGAAGATTTCGTCTGCTTGCATGTGCATGTGTTTGGGTGTGTTAGATAAAACGTGTTTAACTGCATTGCAATCTCATCATTGTTCTGTACAATACTGACAGCCCCTCAGGCTGAGAAGGATGTCTGGCTCCTCTCTCTCTCTTTCTTTTATTCCCTCTGTCTCACTGACTTCTTTCTCCTTTATTTCTTCTCCACTACACAACTTCCATCTTTTTTCTTGTCCATGTCAGCTGAGTTTCATTTTATATGGGTTACACTCTTGGTTGCTACATATAAATGGAAACTTGGAACTTCCAGAACAAAGAGGCGAGTGCTTGCTACTTGTTTTTGAGAGCGGAGGACACAAATGTTTTCTTGTTCCTCAGAATTACATATTGTCCACAGTGTTATTTAGAGAGATTTTGGTGAGAGCCATGCACTGGTTGTGGTTTGGTCTAACGTTCCCAATTGGCTTCAGAGATTTGGACATTACTTGTAACATTCATTGTTGCTTTCGCTGCACTTTTTCCAAACAAGGCTGAATGTGTCTCAGTGTGTCTAAAGAGCATCTCAGTGTTTTTAATCATGGCCCAGGGCTGCTCTTTAGTACAGGCTACAAGTCCTTTAAACACACTTCTAATCCTCTCTGTGGTGGAACAGCAAGAAACAGACTGAGCGTGTGTGTGTGTGTGTGTGTGTGTGTGTGTGTGTCACTTTTGACTTTAATACTAAGTGAAAAGCTGCCTACCAAACGTCTCAGTAAGGCCTGACCCATGACTGAGCTGCTGAGCCTCAAGCAACAGGAGCTGACCCCAGCGCCAACGTGGAGCTCCTCAGCAGCCCACAGGGCAGCCTCCACATAATGACAACATTGTGCCGTTTATGAAACATTACTATCACCAGCATCATCACAATTAGCACTGCTAACATAGAATTCACTCATTGTTATTTCAAGTCATGCCACTTCTTGTCTTTTAAATTTGTTCACCAAAGTGAAGCTAAAAGTTACAATTAAGTGACATTTTCTAGCAGAGAATGAACAGAGTTTGGGGGTAATTGCCCATAGTAACCACATGGGATCAACATTTTAACTATTGATTAACTGCTGAAAATTATCTGTATGACTAGGCCAGTCATACAGGCCTAGAGACTAGTTGGTGACCACCTGGCAACCACTGGTTGCTAGGGAAAAATGAGTATTCCCCAACCAGTTGCAAGTGGCAAGTGGTTGCAAGAGGTTGCTTGTTGCTAGGTGAAATTAGTTGCAAAGAGGTATACGGTGCTGCATCAAAAACCTCCTTGCGATTGCTTTGGTTGCTAGCAGATTGCCGCAGCCGCCAGTGGTTCGTATGGAAGACACTGACTTGTCTGCAAACACTCGCCAGCGACTGGCTAAGCAGTTGTGAAACTGTGAAGAGTGTGATGCAAACTAGAAACTGAGACTGTTTACCTTCAAAGTAAAAGTTGTGCCTTTTTGGTTTCAGCAGTAAGGCATAACTTTTTCTTGAAAGGCAAACGGTCCCACTTTTTCCAGGTTTCACTTCTGGATGGTGGTTAGTTAGCGAATGTTCTCTGCTAGCAAACCAAAATCAATCACAAGGAGGTTTTTGGTTCAGCACCCTCTTTGCGACTGATTTCACCCAGCGACACTCACCACCTGTTTGGGGATTACACATTTTCCGCACACAACTGCAGGTTGCCAGGGGGTCGCCAACTGGTTTCTAGGCCTTTGTGACTGAGGCCTTAATCAATTAATTTTTTGGACTTTAAATTATTGAGTAATATCATCACAGTTTTCAGTGTCCAATCTGATATCTTTAAAATGGTTGTATTTTCTAAAAGAAAGAAAGAAAGACTTCTCAAAAAATATTTAAATAAAATGTTATAAAAGAGAAAGACAATTTACTTTTACAAACTAAACTGAACAGCCGATGGCTGCATCTTTATTTGAAGGCTACAGTACATAAAAATTCAAAACTCTTGCCTTCAGTTGGAATATCAACTCTGCCCCCCCGAAACTTCTATGAAGCCTCTAAACACAAATAGATAATAAATAATGGCTGAAAAATAGATATCAAATGATGTTTTGATGCCTAATATTTACATCTGTGTGTACAGTCTTGACGAAGCTAACAACATAATTGCCTGCATAAACTGAAAATATGTGTTCCCCACAGCCAGAAACATTTTGTGGTTATAAGATGGCTGTCAGACACTGATGGTTTATGGCCAAGCAGTATTTGTACTCCTCAAAAGACATTTTTACATGTCAGTTTGACATAAAATATACTACGGTCATTTGTTGGAAAATCTAATTATGCTGTTTATGGGTGATGGTGCCTGTGTTTTTTTTCTCCTGTGTAATGGTGTTTGTGTGTTAGTATATGCATTTTCTACTCACCCTGTCCAGCATAGCTCATGTCTGACTGCACTCTCTAACCCAGATTAGTTTGTGGTTTATGGTTTACAGTTAATTATCCCTGCTGAAGTCATGCTTTTCCTTGCATTTGGCTGTTTTTCGGGGGACTTTTGTGTCCACTCAGACTCAGAACTTAGTTTGGACTCTTTATTATTCCTTACTGTCTCCATAGATACATCTCCACAGCTTCATGTTCAACAAAACCAGACATTTTTTCGTTTGTTTCCATCACAAATTCCACTCTAGCCTTTAAATACATTTTTAGTGTGCAAGTCAAAAGAAGCTGAATACATAAAATACTGTTTGCTTGATCTTATATTGACAATGGCAAATAGATTACAGAAAGAGAGAGAGAGAAACACACAGAGATAAACAAACCTCATAGCCACAAAAGAACTACACAAGAATAAGCCACTTATTAATAGGCAGCTATTCAATGGCAAAGCCTGTAGCACTTTGCCATTGAATACCTGCCTATTTTCCAGCTGATGCAAATCACCCTGGTTTGAACCACACTGGATGTTTTGAAACGAAAAATAAATAGTTGGTCAGAGTAAAAACATCTTCTTAACTTTATATTTACTAAAAGGAAAAAAAAAGTCCAAAAAATTGAAGTGCAAAGTGAAGAAGTAGTCGGTTCATTTCGGTTCATGTGGCCTGTTTATTATCAGATAAACTCTGTTTTTTAAGTGCATGGCACATTTTCACACTTTGCATAATGAAAAAAGCAGAAAACACCATTGTGTAATCCATCAAATGTGCCAACATTAAGGGCTTATTCACCACTTGATCAAATACAATAAGGATGTCAGTGATGTGGAGCAGAGCATTCATTGTGTCTAGTAGCTGGAGGTCTTCCAAGCATGAGCTCTGTATCACCTCCGTGCCCCACCCAGATAGCAGCACATTCTTACATAATTGAGCCTTTTAATACAAAATGTTTACATTTACCTTCTAAAACTGTTCACATTTTCCTTAATTCAGTATACTTCTGTATACACAAAGTTTCCTGAATTTTGCAGACCTCAGACAAATTCAAATTTCCCTATTGTGCAACACATCTGTGAAGCTTTGCCATAGAAATGCAGTGTTTACTTCACATAGTTAAAGCATGAAGAACAACGTTCAACAAAACAATACACAAAGAGTGGAACCAACCTCTCTACTATCATATGAAGATATGTGGTATATTTCAGTGGTTTCAGTGGTATTCCCAGACTGGGTATACACAGTGATGCAGTGTAAAACAACGCACCCCTATTCCAAATCAGCCTTACAAGGAGAAACCAAGCTCACCCCTAAAAGTGGTGATGTTCTAAGAAAAAGTTTTTAGTTTTAAGTTTTTAATGATTTAGACAAAAGAAAAACTATTCCTAAAAGTAGGCTGGTGGATATGATAAATATGTAAAATAGGGATAAACTCTAAACCATGAAAGGATTTGGAAACAACTGGCTGATGATGAGACTTTAAACTAAAACAAGAGGAAGACTGTGAAAATGAATGCAATGCAATGCTTATGCAATGCAATGCTTACATTTTTCCTATTGCCTAACTTAAATTTATTTTATTGAGTTGCTTTTAATAAAGACAGACTTAGTAACATAATGTGTTATTATCCAGGGTAAGTCATAACTATTAAAATTAAAAACTTGTTTCCACTTATTTTTTTTGTGACTGTCAAGTTTTGTATTTTACCTAAATGGCTTTTAAAATCATCTAAGGTTATATGCGTGCATGATGTGCATGATGCATTGAGCGTTTACACATGGGTTTGTCAAAAGTGTCAGTTTGTATATTTTTTTAACCGATGCATGGTGGTGGAGCTAGATTTTCTGAACACTCAAAGGTGCAATACGTAGAATACCTTCCTCAAGAAAGGGACACTTGTTTCACAATAGCACGCAGCAGGCACTCTGGATTCTGAATGGTGTCACCTTCCTTTCTTAACCTGACTTTCTTTCTTTCTATGGCACTTGAGCATTGGGGTTTGTCTGCCACAGATACTTACAGGCATACTTACAGGCATCCATCAACCAACCTGCATGATAATTAGCTGGAGAAGCTGCATGATCTTGGCTTTCTGCTGGGACCAAACCTCCAGTTTCCATTGTGGCCTGATGTCGGTGGCCGGAGAAGAGGCCGTAGTAAGTGTTGGACGAGGATGCATAGGGGTGCTATGCTTGAAGAATCTTCCACTCATTTCTCAGTCACAAAATTCTCCATTTATCTGTCTGACTGAAAATGTTACACCACATTATCTCCACACCAACAGGACTTTTATTGAAATTGTAACCAAATTTTCAATACACCAAAGACTGATCTAACACCTGAGCAAAGCCATTTACTGTGACTACAACTGTAGTGCTAGCTAGACCTTGGTCTGCATAATGTATTCTAACTACTTTAGAAAACTCCCTGCCATGGAGAGAAAAAAATTAGGCAGTTAGGCAAATAAACATTGTCTGGGTACATTTATTTAAAGTACTGGTGCAAGACCAGCTCATTTCTAAGGTGGGTAATTTTAAAAGCATTTGTTCAATTACTCTGTGGGATTCTGTATATTGGGCATTTATCACCTGACAAAACAGCTTATCAAAACTGTCTCCCAAAATGACAAATCTTAAAATAATGATCCTCCATTTTTGTGTGGACAGATGGGACTGTTTAGCCTTTGCGTGGACAACTTTTTGTCATATCTCTCTGTGGTTATTCGATTCAGATTTGAATATAGCCAATCATAAGTCTTGCTATTAAGCTTTATTTACTTTGATTTCTTCAGAAGATTTTGCAATCATAAAACAGAGGCAAGAGTACCCAGTTGGCTGGAAGCTAGGTACATGCACAATTTTGTGCATGTTAGTTTGTCTACCAAAAGAAACAGGGACTTAGGTAAATAGAAAACACAGTTTAAAACACAGTACGGGTGCAAACTGCCCACTTGTTTGATTAAAGTAGTTTTGTTGTTTGCAAACTAAAATAGGACCAAAAGGCACTTGGCTGCTACTTGAGGTCTCCACAAAACAACCTGGGGCTGGTTTATAAAATCTTGTTCAATATAAAATTTTCAAATGCTGCCAATGAAAAAAAAGCACAAGTATTGACAGAGTCCTCCACATATGATTTCAAGTCCTACATCCATTTGCATGCCTATGCATGGGTTGCGCAAGTACTGCATTTAGTCACTAAATCCTGGCAAAAGGAGAGAAAAGAAATGAATAGCATGATGCTTGCATGTTATAGATTTGGTAAGGTGGAGTCCTGAAATGCTACATGGTATACATGTAATTTGCATAAAGAAATGACAGCTTCATAATTAACCATCTTAGTATGGACAGATTCAGAACAGTGACTTCTCTGTGTGTGTGTGTGTGTGTGTGTGTGTGTAGTTTCATAACTATAACCTCAAGCTGAATTGGATTGTAAAAACCCATAAAATTCAGTAACACTTCCACCCAGGATAACTAACTCCAGATAATGCTCCTAATAAGAGCATGTTATTCAAAAAAGTTGTTTTTAAGTTTCATCTGTTTACAGCTGAAAGATGTTTAAAACTGTTGCAACAATGCACAAGAACTTAGCTCCAAAATGTGTGGTTTGATGGAAGTTATGTGAAAACAAGTTAATAATACTGTTGGAAACCCCCATCCTTTTTGCAGCAAGTCTGTTTTTTAATCCTCAAAATATGCGAACAGGGAGCATCAGTTTTGTGTGTGTGTGTGTGTGTGTGTGTGTGTGTGTGAGACAGCAGGACCAGGATCAGGTGACCCAGTTTGACCTGACCCAGCCAGGTCTCATAAAAGCAGCATTTAGGCCTGGAGGCCCGGCGACACAGCGCCACTTTTGTTGCCCTACCTAAGGTGTATTCCCCCTGGAGGGAGAATAAGGGGGCGGGGGTGTTACTCATTAGAGAGAAAGAAACCATTCCTTGGCTTGGGCACTCATTATTTCATAGTTTATTAGTGGAAATAAAGTAGTTTCTTTATTTTTATGTATGTTTTCTGCAACCACTCTGCCCACTTTTCCTCCCCCCTCCCATGCTGCTGCACCACAGTCTGCTCTTTCTCTTATTAATGCAGTTTGCAGTATGGCTCTAATTAATAGGACTCTGTTCACTTTTTACACATGGCCTGCCAGATGCTTGAAACTCCCTCATATGTTCTTCCTCTCTCTCCCTTTTCCTTTGTTTCCCTCTTTTTCCATCTTTTTTCCAGCTTTCGACACTTTTTTTTTCTTCATCCCAGTCCTTTTATACATCTGGCTTTCATACTAGTGATTTCAGCCTTTGAATTTGATTGGTTAAAGAGTCAACTCGAAGTTGCAGCATCTGTGGTAGGACTCTCTGTCCTGTATTTACTACTTCATTCTTCAAGGTCAATTGCCGCTTTCAATGGTGCTTCAGCATGTGTGAACGTTGTGTGTTTTCCACTGATTACTTGCCCATGAACATGATTAAAGTCAAAGAACATCTGTGTAGGTTCACCGCTGCAGCCTGCATGTCCATTCTTGAATGTTTCTGTGTCGTGCTTTTAGAGAGGCATGTGCATGTATATGTCGTACAAAATGTGACCGTTCCACGCCACGTATGTAATCCTGTTTTTAATCACTACATACTTTGTCCGACCTGTGTTTGACATTCTTTAATCGTCAAACACAAAACGTCTTTGTGAAAATAGTTGCAGGGACTCTCCCTAACTGGCCCTCACAGTGAAGAAAAACCACAGTAGAGCCAAGCAGTTACAGAAAATATGTCAATACGGGAAATATGACTTTTAAAACAACACTCACTGCGCTCACTTTGTGGCTTTGTGTGTATGCGTAATATCTACTGTACGTGCATGTGTGTGTTTGTGGGAAAAAGTGAATGTAGAAGAATTTTACTCTAATAATTGCAGCCCAGATGCCTGTAGATTAGTGAAATATTTGGTCCACCCTGTTGCTGTCAATGAGCGTTAGAAACATGTCTCATAATAACACGATGCAAATTAACAGCACTACACTGCATTTACATTTAATCTTGTCAGATAAATCTTTCCATCACCCCAAACTACTGTTTAAAGTATTTAAATCACTGTCACTTTTTTCGCTGTTTTAGTCCCATTAATCTGTAATTTAGTAAAGACAACGTTAAAACATCTTTTTAATGATATTTTCAAATTTAAAAGCTCTAACAACTGAAGTCTCTCATTTACACAAGTATTTAGTAGCTCTTTATTCAGTACTTTGTAGAGGCCCCTTTAGGAGCAGTTGCAGCTTTGAGTGCTTTTGGTCTCGGCAAGCTTTGCACACCTAAATTTGGGCAGTTTGTTCCATTCCTCCTGCCAGATCCTCTGAGGCGCCATCAGATTGGTTGGGAAGCATCAGTGAGCTACTATCCAGGTTTTTTAGTCTGGGCTTTTGGCTGGGCCACTCAAGTGTCCTTGCCCAGTTATCAGAGAATCCCTAAGTGACTCCATGGGTGTGGAGATTGTGTAATTTGGGTTATAGTTGCACTGAAAGGTGAACTGTTGCCCCAGTCTCAGGTCACTCTGGAACCAGGTTTTCTTTCAAGAGTCTTTCTTTGTTTCCCTGCTGCTGAAAGGAACCCCCCATAGCATGATGCTACAACCATGGTTCACTGTATAAGGCAGGGGTGTCAAACTAATTTTAGTTCATGGGTGGGCCATGTCCATGATCTGTAGTTGGCTGGAGTGGTAAAGAATCATTCCCCTTTTCCATCTTCTGTCAAACTACTGTCATTACCAAAAAATACATCTATTATAACTCCAAAAACTGCATCATCATGGCTCCTTGGTTTATAGGTCTTAGTTTCTTCTTAGTATATATACAGCAAAAAAGTCCAAAAGCTGCGTTTTTTACACTTTGCAAAGCCAACCAGTGGGCCACATTGGAACCAGTTCTGGCCCACCGACACCTCTGCTATGAGGCTATGAGCAGGTGATGACCACATAGAAAGTGTTTAGAGTTCTGCCCACAGAGGTTGGTGTTCACTCATCAGGCTATGCATCTTTTTTCTCATACTTCCATAGTCCTTTAAATGCTGTTTAGCAAATACCAAGCTGGCTTCTCTCTGCCATAAAGACCTGATTGATGGAGTGCTATTGAAAAGGTCATCTTTCCAGCAGCTTCTCTGCAGAGGCTGTCTGAAGCTCGGTTTGACCGGACAGCCAGCGCTGGAAAGTGGCCTTCTTTCATTTCAGTTGTTGAGTCCACTGTGCTCCAGGAAAAATTCAAAGCTTTAGAAATCGTTTTATAGTGCACTGATATATGCCTTTCCACAACTTCATGACAAAAATCTACAAAGAGTTTGTTGGATTTTGTCCTGTGAATGATTAAACCATACATACACAGATGTGTGCCACACAGCTTCCATTGCAGCTGCTATTTTTAGATTGCTCCCGAGAAGTCCCCTTGACCACTTGCGCTGTGTGCTCTGTGATTTTTTTGTTTTTGTTTTTTTCTTTTTTTCAAACTGACCCAAATTTCGTCTGAAGTAACAACACTGGTGATGAGAGCACATTGGATGATTGAGTTTTTCATCACACCTCTATATATCAACTCATGTTTGTGTGTTAGTCTGCACAGTCTTTTCACTCAGAATTAAGTACGTGCATCTGCTGATTCAGAGTGTTAGTCATACAGTTGTAGTTCAGTGTAGGACATTTGTAAATTCATAATTCTCTCACTATGAATCTCACTCACCCCGGGTGTTGGATTCCCATGCTGAAGCAGGCCCAAAACAACAAGACATTCTTTGGCCGAGCTGTATTTACCACAGCTCAACCACAAAGACTTAAGCTCCACCCACTCATGAAATCAGTGAAGGGGACGGGAGTCATAGAGTAAGATGACCTAATTTAACTTTTTGGCTGAGTCACAGTGGTACTCCTGAGAGACAGCTAAAGGTGCGAAAAGTTGTGCTCATCAAGCATCTTGAGCGCAGTGGAGGGAAAGTGACTTTTTTTTTTCTTGGTTACAGTGAGAATGAATTATTATGTGTGTCTGTTCTTGTAAAGGGTTAACTGTACCCATGTTGTAGCTGGCTGCTCCTGGGCAGGCTGGCAGAGGAAACAGAGAGACCCTTTATAATACAGTTCTGCTGATTTAAATCATATGGCATAGCCTAAAATTATTGCACTACTTGGAAGACAGAAAAAAGCAGGATAAAAGTTATGTACTCCCCTCTGCTTCAGCTCTGTCAACTGTTTCTTCAACACTTTTGTTTCCTTTTTTTTTTTTTTTACATTTTTCTTTAATTTTGTTTCATGGTTGGAGTTTGCTTTTTAGGTATTTCAGGTTATTGTTTTGATTGCACACAAAGTTAAAGATTGTTGGTATTGTTAAAACTTCAGGTTATTTCTAAAGTTATGATCCTCTCGAGATAATGACCAGATTTTGGTTCCAGTATCTAACCATTCCCCCTTCTCTTCTCTCCTTCTCTACAGAGTCTGGACCTGGCCAGGTCTTGGTCACATGGTTTCTGGTCTCTGTCCAGGTCATCCCCTCTCATCAGCATCCCTCTTACCTCTCTCTGTGCCTGACCGCAGGGAAGTCTGCAGCTTAGAGGGGCTGAATGGCACTAGTCTGTTTCAAACTCAGCAGAGGCTCCTGACGGGGAAGAAGGCAGAAGAAACGGCAAGAAATTCTGAGAAAAGTAGTCTGAACCACGACTGTACTTTTCACAATGGCAGCCAACAGAGAGCACCAACTGCGTCACATGACAGGTTACCCTCGTGCTATGTACCCATTCACCTTTAACTCCATGCGGAGCCACTCCCCCTTTGACCTGCTGGCCAGTAGCCACCTTTTTGGCCGGTTTGGAGCAGACCTCCCCAAAGAGATGGCTGCATTGTGTGAGTAATAATTTCCTATAAATCCTTTACTGTGATGGCATATGTTTCTCTGGAGATGTGTACTTAGAGAATTATTTTCCAATTTGGTACAATTCATGGATCCATTACATTTTTTATGCTTTTTTTTTTTGCAAATTACTTGTATGACCACAAGTGACTGGGTTACTTCACTTACACTCAAAGCAACACACCATATTTAGCCTTTTTAATGGCTAAAACGCCACAATGTCACATAATAAAACGGTTCAAACTAGTGTAAAGTTCAGTCAAGAGGCAAGAAATCATAATCTCACACCCCTGCACATGACAACATAGTGTGTCGAATGTCTGTCTCCTGACCACCACTTTTTGGTGTAAGACAGTAGAGACTCCATAGTTTTGGGAAAGTCTCCAGGGCCAATTTGAGGTTAAAATTAAGCTTTAGATCAAGAGAAGAGAAGCAAAGAAAAGAGAAGAGAAGAGAAGTTTGTTTTGTTTTTTTTAAACATTTTTCCATGTGGTAAACCAGACAGATGAGGGCAGCCTGGAAAAAGAAGTGATCCCCGTTTGTAATTTGCTGCTCTCCATGGAGACTGATCAGATCTTTACATTAGAAAGATTGAAACAAACATTTCCTTAAAAGGGATATGTGTTTTTTTGGTTTTTTTTGCAGATAAAAGAGTTACTCACTAGATCCTACAGAAGCAGTGTTAGATCACAAAAGAGTTCACTTTTTGAGTCACAGGGGGTGCTGTTGCACTTTATTGTGTCTGACCAACACTGAAACTCACTGCAAGAGTGTAAGAGTTTGTACAAAGCCAGAGGATGTGGTGCAAATTTGAAAATTAGGTTGATTTAATGGATGATAAACACTTCACTAGCTTCTTCTGCAGTATGCTTTTTCTTGAAAAGGACCTTCACTTTTTTTTCTTGCAGTCTTTCTTTGAATCTCTTCTTGACTTTAGTTATCTTAAGTCAGACATTAAAGGGTTTTGGTAGTTATAGGGATGACTTTTACAATTAATTAAAAAAAAAGTTGGACTCAGTGAGTTGCACTGACCAGAAAAGTGAAGATATTCTGCTGCAGTTATAGAACTATACAGACTACAGTGCCAACAATTTGTGCCAGGTTTAAATGAATGTTACCTGATTCCCTGCAAAGCCTGCTACTGTATTTATATTGAAGTCAAGTCAAACTAGCTTGTATCCGTAGTGTCTGTTTCCAGCGCTTTACGCTGACATACATTTGTGGAGTCTCAAATGAACTGTCAAACTGAGATCACATTTAGAAATACCTGCTGAACACACCCTTCAGTCAGTGTGCATGTGTGTCACTGTTTGCACACAGATGATGTGTTCACTGAGCTGCTGTTATCTGCTGATCTTCAGTCATTTTCTGGAGCCTCTCTCTACAAGAGGGAGTTCTTCAGGCTAATAGCACTCAGTATGTGATTATGAGATGAGTATGTGAGATCTGAGATGTTGCCTCCGGGACTCTAACAGATATATAGACAGAGACAGAAAGATGTGAGATACAGCATTAAGTAATTCACATAGACGACGATAAGCATCACATGAAGCCCAGACAGACTGTCAGGTATGCACACTATATTTAAATAACTGAAATCATTTGTAATATATATTCTGTAGTCTTTCAAATGTAATTGCTAGTTTAGAAAGTGTGAGAAAGATGTGGAATCAAATGTAGGACTACAGCTACATGGCATAACCAGGACACCACATTTCATTTCTTAAGCTTAGAGTTCTTTCCATATATTCCTGAACACTAACACAGTTTCTGATATTTTAGTATTTTAACTGTGGATCTTTTATTTGCAGTTATATCCTGTAAATAAATTTAAAGTGCAGACTGTCAGTTGCTCCAGCCATTGCGTGCAAAGTGAAGATGAACATTGTATTTATGATTATGTTGTCCAAACACATTTGAGTACCTGAAAATAGAGGACAGTGTCAAAAAATGGCTGCAATTCCTCTACAGTTAATAAAATATTTTTGTCTAATACCTCAAATGAAAGCAGAGCATGTGCATTATAAGCCCATGGTCACTATATAACTGTAGCTTGAATATACACAGCTAAAATTACCAAAAAATTGTATAGTAATGAAACAACAAAGTAACACTGAGTCAAAAATGTAACCCCAGTTAAATATTTTTCTCAGAAATGCCACTTTTGTCTGCTTTGTTTTCTCTTTTGATATATGGCAGAGCAGAATCATAAAACTGTTCTGTAGGTTGTGGGTCAGCACCAGCGATTCAGGAATTACTTTTCCAGGTGTTTGTGTCTTTAACATGTTCAACTTTGAGCCTTGAACGTGTAATTTCAGAGCAGAGTGTCATCAGTGCAATCCTGACAACAAAGTGCATGTGAACATTAAAAAAAAAAAAACAACTGCAGTTTGAGGCAAAATTTATAAAATAGTTTAATTCAAAGGGGGGTGAGGAAAAATTAAGAGATCACCTGTTAGTTCAGTGTTTAGTCAAAAGGCTTATTTGTATCATCTACTCCCCTTTTCCTAACTGTATGCAAACCATTCAGTCTTTGTGGAGCAGTTTTTATTGTGACAGAGGCTTAAATACTGTAAAAGATCAACAAGAACAACTCAGCTAATAGCCTCTATTTTGTCTCTCCATTCTCTAAAATGTCAGCAATGACAAAACTGTTTGCTACTGGCCATGTTAAAGAAATACTTGGGATGCAACATTTATTTTAAAGGATAGCAAATAGAGTTGTGTTTAGGCTTACTTCAAATGTTGCCGGTTTGATTGAGGATTGCACACACACACACACACACACAGACACACACACACACAACCACAGACACACACACACACACAAACAGAAAGAAGCTTTCACTCTGGCATTGTCTTCTCTTTATATTGTGTTACAAACAAATCGGTGTGTGGTGGCCATAGGCACAAAGGTGTTGAAATGTAAATTAAGAGGTTACACAAAAGCCAGAACACAAAGGAATAAACACTGTAGAGTGCAAAGGTTTTGTCATTTAAGTGACAAACTTACAAAGTTAGATGAAAGGTTGTGTACACCAAAAATGAACTTGATGCAAATAATAAGTCCATTCTGTTAAAATTAATCTATTTTATTTCAAAAATTCAAAATTCTATGTGGTAGTGCTGCTCGACCCTACGCTAATCAAAAAGCATTATTTCACTGACCCCCTTTAGTGGGAAATTTCATGTTTGGTTGCACTTCAGACTGTCCATCCATTATATGCTCTGTGTGTGTTTAGTCACACCTGCAACCAAAGACAACAATGATGTCAATGTGCTGGCTACACCCTGACCACACTACATATAAGATGAGCCACTGGAAGTCACATACATACACTCACCCGCCACTTCATTAGGTACACTGTTCAACTGCTCATTAATCAGCCAATCACATGGCAGCAACTCAGTGCATTTAGGCATGTAGTCATTAACAAGATGACCTGCTGAAGTTCAAACTGAGCATCAGAATGAGGAAGAAAGGTGATTTAAGGGACTTTGAGCGTGGCATGGTTGTTGGTGCCAGATGGGTTGGTCTGAGTATTTCAGAAACTGCTGATCTACTTGGATTTTCCCGCACAACCATCTCTAGAGTTTACAGAGAATGGTCCAAAAAAGACAAAATATCCAGTGAGTAGCAGTTCTCTGGCTGAAAATGCCTTGTTGATGCCAGAGGTCAGAGGAGAATGGGCAGACTGGTTCGAGCTGATAGGAAGGCAACAGTAACTCAAATAACCACTCATTACAACCAAAGTATGTGGAAGAACTCTGAACGCACAACACATTGAACTTTGAAACAAATGGGCTACAGCAGCAGAAGACCACACCGGGTGTCACTCCTGTCAGCTAAGAACAGGAAACTGAGGCTACAATTCACATGGGCTCTCCAAAAATTGGACCATAGAAGATTGGAAAAATGTTGCCTGGTCTGATGAGTCTCAATTTCTGCTGCAACATTCAGATGGTAGGGTCAGAATTTGGCATAAGCAACATAAAATCATGGATCCATCCTGCTTTGTATCAACAGTTCAGGCTGCTGGTGGTGGTGTAATGGTGTGGGGGATATTTTCTTGGCACACTTTGGGCCCCTTAATACCAACTGAGCATGGTTTAAACACCACAGCCTACCTGAGTGTTGTTGCTGACCATGTCCATGTTCCATGTTCATATCATGGATGGCAAATGCTGTCATGTCAATATGGACCAATATGGATCTAAATCTCTGAGGAATGTTTCGAGCAACTTGTTGAATCTATGCTACGAAGAATTAAAACAGTTCTGAAAGCAAAAGGGGTCCAACCCAGTACTAGCAATGTGTACCTAATAAAGTGGCCGGTGATTGTTTTTATGGTTATTCCTCCTGTCTGTTTAGTATATAAAGCAAGCATACGCTCAGTATGGTAGGAGGAATTTAGTTATGGTAATTATAATTTCAGAAAGGCGTTGACACATTTATCCACCAAATTAAACAATAGTTGCATTAACTCTGTAGGTGTCCCATATCATATCCAATAAACAGAGTTTATTGTGGCTGCCTGCCGAGAAGAGTTTCAAAAGGAAGTCTAACAATGCAGCTAATAAGCCCATTTTGTACCCTCAAGTGAGGCTACAATAAATTACTCATCTCTCAGTAGAGTACCAAATGAATCAAAGTTTATAAAAAAAATTACTGTAGAAGTTTAAATGGGATTTGCAAATTAATTCAATCCATGCCCTAATCAGTGTGAGTGGAAAACTGGACTTTGTTCCCTAATGAGATGAAACTCAGAACATCCCTGGAGTTGAAATTAGCGGATATCCACATCAAAAGATCCCTGCTGTGTATTTAATCATGCAGTGAGTTCATCCCTTCTTCTCCTAATAGCTGGGCAAATTTGGCAAAACACACATGTAACTGATTGTGTCTGAATCTTTTCTGCCCCTGGGCTTTGTAGAAATTGTGTAAATACGGAACACAGTATCTGGATTTCACGTGAAATAGTGAT
>VUQI01055197.1:0-17892 GCA_015106735.1 Paratilapia polleni | reverse complement strand
CATCTGTTCGTAGCGTTTTCTGTGGGAGAAACGTTTCGTCACTCATCCGAGTGACTTCTTCAGTCTCAGCTGACTGCAGGTTTCCCCAACCTTATAAACAGTACATTTGCATAATGACTAGAACCATTGACTAACAATGGGCTGTGAGGTCAGGTTCATGATCATTAATATGCAAATTGTCATGACCATTGACCAATGGCCATGAGTACTATTCACAGAGAGTTGGGGAATGGCTGCAATCACAGCATTGTAAGATGGTGAAAGATGTACTCTAAGGCCCCCCCCCCCTCCTTGGTTCAGAGATGAGAGAGGGAATTCCTTACCTGGATGATTGAGCATGCATCAAGACCTCTATTACAACAACTTTCACAGGAATTTGAAGAAGAATGATGTAGTACAAAGTTGTCCTAAGAGAGTTTGAATAAGGATTTGGAAATTACACACCATCCTAACATGACATTGCTCTAACTCTATTCCACCCACATGATTGGTTCGGTATGGCGCTATTCTCACTGTAATTGGCCTTTAGTGTTGTCTGTCAAAACATGGGTGGAACGAGCTCTATCGACTTTATATTCAAGATGTCTCATATTTGTACCGAGGAAAAGTTATATTGCGATAATTTTCTGTATTGTTTTATCGCCCAGCCCTAAATGGAACTCGTGATTACAACATGGGAAGTTGTGTACACTAGGTGATGAACTCTGAGCTTTCTGAAAAATTTGACATCCGATAAGCCCTCCGAGGAATTCGTTATCCCCTGCTTGACCTACTTGGAAGTGGCAAGATCCAACAGTGTCCACAGGAATCCTTGAAGAAGAAGCATTATGGAGATGCACAAAAATGTGCATCTCCATAATGCACGTCCAAAGATCTTGGTGTTCCACAATAATACAAACTGTGGACAAACTGAGGAAACTGAAGGATTTTGCCACTCTCCCTAAATGAGTATGTCCTGCAAAGATCACACCACGAGCAGTGCAGTGTTGAAAGAGGTGAAAGAGAGCCCACCTGCAGAAATCTCCACGACGTGCTAAAATCTGTGCACACCTCAAGCTTGCAAAAGACCAGCTGGATGTTCCCACAACACTTGTTCAGGTGGGACAAGAGTTTAAATATTTGCAGAAATGCACCATCTTATGTTTGGAAGAAGAAAAACACAGCACATTCATATCAAAACTGCACCCCAGCTGCACAGCACGGTGCGGGGAGCCTCATGGTTTTGGGGCAGATTTGTTACCTTAGGGCGGTCAGGGCAGCAGTCCATCAGAATTCAGAATCAGAATCAGAATTATTTTTATTGCCAAGTTTGTACACAAATGAGGAATTTGTCTTGGTATCATGGTGCAATACAGTGGTACAGAAGTGGAATATATGGAATTTACAACACAAAATATACATATATATATAAATATAAATACACAATATATACTAACTGCCTACAGATATTAAAGAAATTAGGACATATGTAAAGGTTATGGACAGGAAGGGGGGGGGAGAAGTGCAAAATGAAAAATGACCTGACCTGAAGCTTAGAGAAGGGTGTAAAATGAAAACTGAGAGCATCAAATCGCTGACGCATTGTTCTACAAATGTAAGCATTACTTCCAATTGTACAGATTATGTGTCACCATATGAAGTGACACCAATACATCAGCCTGATGATATGATGGAAGTTCGTCCCTGTACATCACCTAATTCGTGCTGAGTTCATGTTTGCCTGCAGGAATGGTTGGACTGGATTCCACATGTATTATTTTTGTGTCAGACGAGATGAGTCCTCCCAGTATGAAATGGCAGCTGAGCACATTGAACTATTCCTCGCTGCTGGACCTTACCATGCGTAGGATCACACGATGAGGCTCAGACCAGAGAAATTAAGGCCACACACGGATAACGGAGCAGCACGAAGTAGGCCATGCTGCCACAATGATTCCACACTGATTACTGAGCAATCTATCAAAAGAGAACAATGTGTATTTGCATGATAAGCTCATGACAGAGCTGGCTGAGGCTAGTACCGTGTTATTTCACTATGCACATACAGTTCAGGCTCATAACTAAACTCTTGGCAGGTGGAGGATGCATGCAGAATTAGACTTATATAAAACCCAGCAGGCTACAAAACCTGGTTCATAACTGTGTACTTTTACTTTTTCATCTCAGTGTGCTGTCACTGTCTTCAAATACAGGATGCATTGTTCAAGAAAAACAGCTTCTTCTCATAAGTTTAGTCTGGAATTAAGTCAGAGAAATAATAATTTTACATTTTTAAAAATTGCTTGCCCTGCTTTCACTGCAACTCAACTTGTTTAGACAATGTTTTGAAGTCAAATGTCATTTTCTTTAGAATTTTACAGCACAGGAAAATTTTCAAAATTTTCACCAAAGCTATGAACAGGCTGCAACACTCCCCCCAAAAGGACAGTCTTTCACATAAGAATATATTTGCAGGAAAGGGGATCACAGAAAAATTCCACTCACTGAACTGACCGTATTTGTCCTCTTTTTTTTTTTTTTAGAATGATCTGCCAAATAATAAACCTCCAAAGAACCAGTATTACTAAAAGGCTTCAAAACAGTAGTCCACAAACCAACAGGTGACATCAATCTGAAGAAGCACACTCAGTGTTTGGATGCAGCTTGCTAACCAAGCCTGCTAGCATTAGCTATTAACAATAAGGGAACCTCATGGTAGCTATTTCTATCTTTAGTATACACACTATGCTAGCTACCCCCTTTTTATTATCAGACCAGTTTCAGGTAGCATATGTGAGTTAATGCTCCACAGTGCGGACTATCCAGCATGAACCAAAGAAGACAAAAACACAGTAAAACCACTGTTTTATTGACTTTTATTCATATATATATATTTATATACTCATGTGTTTGACTGCCATTGTTAAAAAGTGTGACTCATCACATTATCACCTGTAAGCATAAACACTTTTTTTTCTCTCTTGAAACCAGGTAAATAAACCAACTGAAAACAGTTACGGGTCATTTTCAGCACCATTGAATAGTACATTCTCTATATTGCATCAGGATATAAAAATATACAGATATAGTGTTTTTTCTTCTTTAAAACATTCTTTCCGTGTTGTTCAATGGCATGAAACAAGAGAGGAAGAAAAGACCCCATACTGACGATGAGGATTATTACCGTTATCGTCGATATTATTAATCCTTAGCAGATCCGTACTGGACTGTCCACCCATCCGTTCACAGCACTTTTGAAACATCAGTAGCAGCCACACGTGGGAGAAACAAATTAAATAAAACACAAGTTAGAGGGTTTTTCCTCTGAAACATTTAACGCTCACAGTGCCACCGGCCCTCCCAACCACGTTTAGAGGGAAAAAAAAAAAAAAGAGAGTGAAGGAGATGCTAACAGAGACCTGGGAGTGTTGCAGTGGATGGGAAAGCTGTGAAAACCAAGCAGGCCGGTGGGCTGTAAGCTTCTCCTAACCGTGACTAGTCCAGTTACAGTCACACTCTCGGCACAGTACATCCACAGTCCAGAGTGGTGATGATGCTCATGGGGCTTCGCTAATAACCCCCTGCCCCAAGAAAACAACAACGAAAAAACAACATGAATTCAAAGCAGAAAAAAGTGAAAAAAACAAAAGACAGTTTTAATGGTTTGAGGCAAACGAGAAGATCAAGAAGAGAAGAAGAAGCGAAGGCGCGGTCAGGATGACAGTTCGGTTTGCAGTGCATAGAGAGGGACTTCTGAGATGGAGACGGATTCACCTGGTTGGTTCAGTCAGATGGGATTATTGCCCTGTGTCAACCTCACACACACACACGCACGCACACACGCACACACACATACACACACACACACACAGAGCAAACACACGCCTCCACCCAGAATGAGCAGGACGTGGGAGTACAGACAGAGAGAAAGAAAGCAGGTTCCTGTGGTTTCCAGCCTGTCCCCCATCCAGCTCTCTCTGCAGAGTGATGCATGTGTGTTTTCATGTGAGTGTGTGTGTGTGAGCCACATAATGTATGTCCATGTAAAGTTTCAAAACAGGCCAGGCTCCAACAACACTCTCATGTGCCATCCATCCATCCGTCCGTCCGTCTGTCCAGCGTCAGTCAGAGTGGTGCAGCGGCCCGCCGTCCTCCACGACCGGCGCTTCACATCCGTGAGGAGGAAGCCAGCTCGTAGAACAAGACGTAGGCGTCGCTGCTGCGCACTTGGCTGGAGGACATTGGCGTTACTCTGAAAAGAAAGCAAGAGAGGAGAGTCAGACTTGATATTTACCACTTTACCCAAACTGCATTTAAAATTCTGCTTCAGCGTTTGAGTGATTTAGGATTACAATATAACATTAACATATTATATTCAGCAAACATTCCCATCATCCTCTGAGTGAGTTAGCATCTCCCAACTTTAGAGATATTAATTCTATACAGCATGTAAAGCAAACTAATCACAAACTGTTTCAGCAGTCAGTATGCAAAAGAATCACATAAAGTACTTAAACTGCCTTATGCTGATTTAAGTTACAACATGACGAGCGGGATTAGATGTCAAACCACAACCTCTGAATGTTGTTGCAACTAATCACCACAACAGCTTCTTCATTCCCTTTGAGCACTGTGTTTTTTCACTTTTTCAGTCACACACTCCTACCCTAAAAACCTGCCTAGACCTAGCGTGTAATGACTGACTGAGTTAAGGAGGATGCTCCACCTGAGCCTCATTTGTGTGTGAGTGAGGCTGTGCCATGAAATGCCGTCCTGCATTATCTAAAAGCAGTGCCTACATCTCAGTTTGGCGATTATGAGATGAGATCTGAAGTCATGAGAAGTGTTCTGTCACACGGTTTCCAAATGGATTCATTATACTGGCTTAGTGCTGATTCCAGGAGGATGTGTATGGAATGGATGTGTGATTTCCACAAATGATTTTAACACTTGATTTATAGGACTGCATTAAATCAGCCTGACGTGCACCTTCCTCAAAATATAACTACAAACTGCAGCAATGCAGACCTCAAAAACTGTGACAGGTCTGTTTGGTAGTATTGTGCAGAGTAAATATAGAATACTGATTAGCACCAGGATCATGCCTCTGTTAGACAGTATTCTGATCTACCAGTTTTCTTGTTTTCTGAGCTCTAAATAATCTGTGTACAGACTCGGTCGGTTCTGAAGTCTTCTTCCTGTGTAAGTTACTGTTGTTCAGGATTTAGCAGCTCCAGCTCCAACATGAACAGCTCCGTTTCACTTGCTCACTATCATGGTGGTAACTTCACAGGGTTAATCTCATTTTAGTTAAGTTAACACGTGTACATATGTGTATGTACTGTATGCATGCCTGTGTGTGAGGAAGCGAAGGAAATAAACTCACTATGTGAATCAAATTGGCTTTGCTTCATGTACATACTGGAATAACTTTCAGAATCATCTTAAAGTTCATCTTTCACATTTCAGACGGCCCCACTGTCAGCACGCATGCTGTACAAAGTGCGTTAAGCTATCACTTCCACACAGATGCACAGAGCAGCGCGTGCTGTGTGCAGTCACTGGGGTACAACAGTAAAGAGTGACTGAGGGATGGCATCAGATCTGATGGTAGTGCTGAGTAAGAGAGAGTGAGAGGCAGCGTGGTCGGTTATGAATGACTGCAGCGCAGCAGGAAAAACCCCGGAGGGAGCAGCTAGATCCTCATGAGGCAGCAGAGGAGATAAAAGAGGAGGAGGAGGATTATCTGCACCTCCTACTATTATTCCTCAGCTCCATCTGTTTTTTCTTATCCATCCCAACCAGAGGGCGGTCATGTGCTCAGGTTACAAATGCTTTACCTCCTATTTGTAACTAATACGAATGCAATAAAAGGCAGTAAAATTATGATTATAAACCAGCTGATTTTTCCACACAGCTCCCACAGTCTTCTACGTGAATGGGATGTAGTAACACTCTGAGTGTGTTGTTACACTGTGTGTGATTTGTGACAAACCTACCTGGAGTCGTTGAATGTGTACCATTCTCCCGAGTTGGGATTGCGACAGTAGGCTGTGTAGTGACCGCCCATAGTGGTGCCTGAGTGGTTGGACACTGCATACAGGTTGTACACTGCATTTACTGCAAGGAGACAAAAACACAACCTAATCTACTGTGTGCCACAGGTATGAGCCCAGCCTTGTCCCAGGCAGGCAGATGCTTCTTTCTGCACAGTTTTACAGATATTATTAGGAATGTGTGTGATGATTAAACACTGCTGCCCTCACTAGCCACCAACTGCGTAACCCTAGAACACTTTTGTACATTTTTGTAACACCATCACTAACGCCGGGTGAAAATCCCCCGAACACGTGCCTGTTGAAGGAACCAGAGATGGGAGCAGGGAAGGACGCTTACCTTCGATGAAGTCAGTGAGCAGCCTGAAGCTACCCAAGGACCCATGCAACTCAGACAGCAGTAACACAGTGAAAATCATATAACCATGATCGCATGGGTGAAAATCACCCGACGTTAGTGTTTTATGGTTAAACTGATTATTCACATGGTTCTTAAATATACACACAGTATTTGTACACTGTTTAACTGCACCAAGTAGACTGTGCTTGATTTCTGCTGTTTTCTAACTTCAAGACTAGTCAACTAGTCAGAATTTCTCTTGTTTAATTGAATAGTAAACCAGTCGCCGGGAAAATCCCTAGTTGGCAGGTGTGGTTCAGTAGAAAGAAAATAGCTCCTACAGGAAACGGCTTCCAATAAGGTTTGTAGATTTTCTTTTTTCTTTTTGAACAACTGGGTCATGATTTCTGGATAGAGTTTTTCAACTGGAATTTCGTGCCTTTTTGTCCTGTCTCCCTCTGCTCTCTTCTGTTTCCCCTCACCCCCAACCGGTCGCGGCAGATGGCTGCCCCTCCCTGAGCCTGGTTCTGCCGGAGGTTTCTTCCTGTTAAAAGGCAGTTTTTCCTTCCCACTGTTGCCAAGTGCTTGCTCATAGGGGGTCGTCTGATTGTTGGGGTTTTCTGTCTAATATTGTAGGGTCTTTACCCTAAAATATAAAGCGCCTTGAGGTGACTGTTGTTGTGATTTGGCGCTATATAAATAAAATTGAATTGAATTGAATGCTCTGAGCACCACAAGGGGGAGGGGGTGCAGCTACTTCAAATATATTCAAAAGAAAGGCAGACATTTCTACGGTAGATATCTCCAAAACGGTAACACACCAGAAGACTGAATAAGACGACAAAGATGTACATTTACATTCACTGTGAACAAAGCATTGTAAGACTCCCTGCTCGTGGAGTACATCAGCTCAGTACTTACTGCTGTTTTCAGAGGCGAACTCCCGCAGGTCTAGATCCTTCATGGGGAAGTTAACAAATGTGGACAGTTTGCTGGTTCTTCGTGCCTCAGAGAAGCGTTTCAGGTCTTTAGAGGGATGGGTGTCAAGGAACAAGCTGCTCTGTATACAGCATGCTATACAACACATCAAGGGAGCATTTAACTGCACGCAATGATTTCTCTGAACGTCTTCACTCTACTGAGGCTTGAGAATGAGACATCCATCACGTCACCGATTTGACAAATTCATAACAGCCAATTAGCCGTTCTCACAAACGTCTGATCATTTGTCCTGTCAGCGCTCACTGCACCTAATTATACTCCAGTGGGCTTCTAACACATGACAGCTTCCTAACTGCATGGCAGAGCTGACTGCCACTAATTGCTCAGAGGACTTTTATATTGTCAAAGCAGCTATGATACAAACACTTACTGCACCCTTTATGGATCTATGTGTGATGCATCAACAAAACTAATTGCTAGAAAATCATAAAAGAACATTTTTTTTTTACAGTTCAGTGGAAAATCGGTAAGTTTCCTCTGAAAATTTTCAACTACAGCTACAGGCTCACTGCAGAGGTCTAATATAATGCATGAGTGTCACAGTGTGGTGTCCACAGGAAAGGATACGAAGCACTAAGATCTTGGGAAACTTCTGTATTGTGAACTTTTTAGTGCATCTCCTCCTGGCTTTACATCTGTAGCACGTCTGTGGAGAAGAGGCACAGAATAAGATCACTCACTGTTTACAAGCAGATTCAGCCCAGCACAATATGAAATGAAGACGCCACTTACTCAGTCAACACTGAGCTCTAGATTATCTCTGACCTTCTGTCATCTGTTTTATTATATAAAAACATTTAGCTATATGCAGCTTAAATTTGTACTGACCACAAAACATACTTGCATGTTACGCTGCACTGTGTGAGTTCTGTGGGAAGGGTTTTTGGGGAAAGAAATCCTATAATGAAGTGAAAGGATTACAGATTGTGTTTTACAGTTTGTTGTCCAGCGTTAAAACTCCAAACCATTTTTCTTAACTTTACTGCCTCTGCAGTTGCTGTGCTCTGCCTTTGTAGGGCAGTGTAGCTCCTCTAATCTATTCAAATAATTTCTACTAGTTTCCAAACATACATATAGCTAATGCACATCAAGAAAATAAATGGCATCGTACATAATCAGAAAATTGCTAAAGGTAACCTATTAAGTTTTTCCTTATTTTCTGTCATTTTTGTCCTGTCAAAGTAGTGGATGCTCATATTAAATGTGGCCAATGAGGAATAAGATAAGACCGCCTTTACTAGTCTCATAGTTGGGAAATTCACATTATTACAGCAGCAAATACTGTACAACAAATATTAGAAAGATTTGAAAAAATGTACACTATACAAGGTAGAAGAAGTAATTTAATAATTAAATTTTGTTATAAGAATGTTTTTAGTAGGTTTACAGTTTGTTTTTGGAACTCCTACAATGGCAAGAGGCACTGGAGCACTGGGTTCTCTTTGCAGAAGCCAGATGAGGGGCAGCCAATCAAAAGGGACAGGAGCTAAAGTGGCTTATTTCAGACAGGATCAAATGAGGGAATGCAACAAGGCCCAGTACAGGTCAGTAGGGATTATTTTGAACTGTGAATCATGCAAAGCTACTCTATTATAGCCCAAGAATAAAAAACATGGAGCTGGAAATGAGCAGAATAGGTCCCAATTTAAATAACGTGAACTCTTATGACTAAGGAAGACACAATACAACACATAAGTCATGTTCGGTGTTAGTTGTGCTAACTCAGGACTGGACAGGAAAACTGAAGTCCAGGTCTTTCTGACCCAACAGTCAGTTCATGTAGTGAACACCTACCGGCTTTTCATCCCCATCAAGAACGTCTTCTTTGGTGAAGAGCCGCATGCAGTCCATCAGACTCACCTCACCGTAGCCCTTCTGAGCACAAACATAGATGCATTCACATTAGCAAGCACACACAAACACACACACACACACACACACACACACACACATACACACACACACACACAAAGCAAAAACAAATAGAGACAAGGAAGAAACCAAAGAGCTCATATTAGGAGCTGTGGACACAGGAAGCAAGGTGTTGATAGAAGAGATTTAGTTCAAATCATCAGAAAACAGTTCACCCACCACGCGTGCACACACACACACACACACACACACACACACACACACAGACAAAGTCACCTCTGCACCACTGACTGTGCTGACATTTGCGTCTGCTGCCCTTTGGATGTGTTACATAAGGACTAACATACACCTGTCTGTCTGAATGTGTGAGTGTGTTCTCTAACCTTGGCGATAGGTAGAGAGAGATCCCAGAAGGGGTCGAAGACAGTGGAGCAGAAACCACAGTGGCTGCAGGTCAAAGAGCTCTTCAGCTGCCCCACAAACAGGTCTGCAGGAGCGCCAAAGATAACATTAAATAAACATGGGAGATGATTAATTTAAGAGACCGCATGAGAAGCTTTATCTTCAGTTTCCTTTCTATTTAACTACATTCTGTTTGTTTGATAGCTAGAGATGAGTTTTCATGTGTCCTGTTAAAATAAAACCAGCAACAAATTAAACCAGGTTTGAGCCCCCTCTACTCACCTACTATCTTACTGTCTTCCCTCTCCAGGTATTTACTCCACATCTTCTTCCCTTTCTCCTCGTCTCTGAGCATGGAGCACAGGTGAGACGTTAGAATGTGAAAGCCTTATTAACTTGCAGTTTCAGTTCCTCTTGAGTAGCTTTAAGGATGTTGAAATTTGTACTGACTGACCCCCCCAGCAGGCAGCTGACAGTTATGAAGATGGCTGAGACAGGGGAAATAATACTGAGCTTTTGTGACACAGTAAAAGGGTTAAAAAGTAAGACTGTAAAGTAAGTAATAAGTGAACCTGATCTACTTTACCCTAACTATCAAGGTAGCAGAATACTATTTTAAGGGATGAAAATGACACTTTACAAAAGCACTTTCTACTCTGCAACACTTTTTCAAGCTGAAAGCAGGTATTTTTCTGCACTGCTTTTAATGCTGAGGCAGAGAGGATATGTTTTTAGGGTAATAGTGGAAGTTGCTGGGATTAACTCTGACCCTTAAACAAACCATGGTTAGATAACTGATAATTATATCCAAGAAGAACTGGAGCATTAAGTGCTTGTGGCCCCCAGAGAGGAAACAACTCAACATGGGAGGTGAAACTGTTGCACGCAGTCTTGAATTAAAAGCTTAATGATGAAGCCTTAATGATTCATGTTGGCACGGTTTGGGGCTTGTTTTCATACTGTACACTGCACATAACCTATTCAAGGATTTTACAATGGCCCTGATGTTTTTAAATTATTAAGTTAATGTGTATCAGAGAGGTTATGTATGGGTAAAAACTCCAATAAAATACAATAAATACGTGTATTTTTCATTTGTAAAACTCCCAAATATATCCTCACCTCAACTGAACAAAAATAGCAGTGTTTGTGTCACTCAGTGCAGGTACACACACTGTGTGTCAGTCTGATTACTTACAGCAAGTGGTCAAAGTCCTCCATAGTGCCTCTCGGCCTGACAGTGACCCTGTTGACCTCGTTGTGCAGGCCGTCCAGGAGGAAGCGCAGGAACTCCTGAGCGTCCTGTTGGCTGTGACACAAAAAAACAGTCAGAGCTACAAACATCAAACCTGACTTGCTTCTAAACTATACTTGTGTTCTTGTATTATTCTCAGAAAAAAGCAGACCTTCAAAAAATGAAGAAGAGTGTTACAAAGCTTACTTGTATCCCACAAATCTGGGAGCATATCTCTGGATCTGTGTTTTGAATTCGGACGGGCTGACAGCCTCACTGCTGGACGATGTCCACATGGTCTGTATCAGCTTGGCAAATTCTACCAACACACAATAGCTCAGGTTACCCACACAATGGGACACAAACTGCACTTGTTACAGTGGAAATGATTTATACAGGAGGGCGGTGAAATGAAGGCACAACTCTTTTTCAAGCAAACCCTTGAAAGACCTTAAAAAAACATTCTCAGAAGTTTACCTCTTCTAACATGTTAGGGTGCAATGTGCAACTCTAACAGAGATGTAAAGGGTGGGATGAGTGCGGTGCTTATCGACAGCTATGAGGTGTGTTTGTTTTAGACTCTAGGGGGCCGTGTGACACGTCTCTCACCTTCCATGAGGGCTGTGTTGGTGCGGCTGTTGTTGTTAAGGTCTCTGCGGTGCGAGTTGTGCAGGCAGTAGTCTCGCAGGCTGTGTGTGTTGCTGAGACACTGCAGGATACTGTTCATGAAACACTGTGAGGAGAACAACGCAAAACAGTTTGATTCCAGATGCAACAATCCCTCCATATTCACTGAGAAAGAAAAAACTCAATTTACGCCTAGATTTAACACAGTGTCAAGTTAAATGGAATACTTTAAAAAACCATATAATAAGATTTAAGTTGAGATAGAAATCCACATCAAAAGTGAAAAACAAAATGATGTCAGTTCAAAAAGAACAGTAAGGTAAAGTGAAAGCATTTGATTTAGTTTAGGAAAACGGTCTAAATGTGTTTGTTAATATAAAAAGACAACAAAACCAACACTGCTGACCCATATCCTGTTGTTTGAATTTTGGAAAACTTTGACAGACGATTCTGTTTGTTTCTGAAGCACCAATCACCAGGAGTCATCTTTATTCTCAAGGCACTTGTTAAACCAAGTGGCAACATCTTGGTTAACCAAATGGCTGAAAATGAAGCCAACACTGAATCGCTAAAAGCTGCAGTTCCTTCATTGGCCACTTGATGCTGGCTCCAAAAGTGAGTCAGTGCCCATAGACCATAATGTTAAAATGCCAACTCTACAGCATTGAAAATGGTACAGAGTACGGTTTGAGGCTTGGTGGATAGTTTCCTGTTCATAACACCTTGCACCTGCTCAGTTTATGGATGCAACTTACTAACCTAAGCTGATAACTTTGATAAGCAGATATGGTCACTTCTGGCTCCAAAATATCCAGCAGGGCTAACCAACATGCTAACATTAAGGCTTCAAAATGCAGAATCCAAAACCTGTGGGTGACAGCATGGGGGCCATCTTTTATTTACAGTCTTTGGGTTAAACTTCAGCTTCTCATTTCCATAGACTAACAGGAAAACTGGCCTTCTGTGGGTTTTTTTTTTAAGATTTATTTTTGACATTTAGTCTTTATTAGACAGGATGGGGGAGAGTTGACAAATGGATGGGGAGATAGTGTGGGAGAATGACAAGCAGGAAATGGTCTAGGGCAGATCAGAATCTAGACCCCTGCAGCAGCTTTCAGCATGTGGGTCACCTGCTCAAACATTAGCTGCACTGTTGACTGTTTTTGAACATAAAGAAGCAGCCTGAAAGGCTCAGTTAGACTATAAAGTACAGCTTTAATGATGCAGTCGCCTCTAAATGCATAGAGGGGGTGAAAACTACCAACACTGTGCGCAGGAAATTCTCACACTGACAGGACTAAAACATTTACATTTAACATTTAAACTGAATTTAAGAGAGTTTAATACTTTTAAAGGTCTTTTATTAAAAGATAATGTATACTTAAGACATTCTAGGACTTTTTGAAGACCTGGAGACACCCTGTAGCAGCTGTAACAGTGATTTCTGCTGCTGCTGTAACATGCAATATGTAATGAAATTTATGATGAAATTTATGAAATTGATTGGTTCATCCAGCTCACAATAAGAAGGCAAATATCTGTTTTCCCCAGAACTCATATCCCATCAGTTTGAGAAATGGTGGCGTGCAGTCATGTAATACAAGCTAAATCTACAGATTATGTAACAGTGGAGCTTTTTTTCCACTGTAAATGTGAAGTAATTTGTCCGCAATGAATGTTTAAAGGCTTGGCGAGACAAAGTGAGAGACTCCACAGTGTCATTAATTACTGGGTACGAAGAAGTAGCACTGTCTCCCATCACGTGTCCACATGACACACGTGCGGTTTGGTAAGATCAAACCAGTCGGAGAGGGAGAGAATGAGCCCTCCGTGGTCCATAGTTCAGAGCTCTCTGATTAGGTTACTGTATACACACACACAACACAGCACACAGTTTATTTTAGGAGTCGTCCTTCTGCCTGTTGCCTGGCAGACCGACCAGATCTCAACAAACTGCTCTCACTGTAACACTCAATGGATTTTGGGGAGAGCTACCGTAAATCAGAAAAAGGCGATATTATTCCAAATGTTTGGCTCATGATGGATGTAATTTGATGCATAGTATGTGGTTGCTGTACTTACAGTGTTTCCTAAGTTCTTCAGTCCCACCAGGCCTTGGGCGCTCTTTGAGTTCTGAAAGAGAGAAGACACAACTTTTAGATCCACTGTACAGTCTTCTGACCAGACCAGTGCCGGCTGCTTTATCTTTCCATAATGCAGTCTCCCAGCACCACCAACAATAAAAATCCAGTAAAAATGTCCAGAGCTCGCATTTTATTCCTGAAGCAACAAGAGACACATGAACAGCACTGCATGTGGTGTAATGAATAAGACAGAAGCTTTAGCTCTTTCTTGCAGTGGTTTGCCTACAGAAATCTCAAAACAGAACCTAAGATGGACATTATTTCTCATCTCTGTACTAACGATGTGAGAAATGAGTCGACTAGACTACTAATAAGTTTTACTTTATTATACAACCACAGTTAACTATTGGTTCTAAGACGTTACACAGCCAGCTGCCTGCAGACATATAACAACTTGACCAGAGCAGTCAAAATCCTTGTAGCTTAGTGAGAAGCTTTGTCTGTTCTGGACTAAATGGAACAGACAACAGTGCACAGATACACGTAACAGTGACTAACAGGAGGGACTTTGTGTGTGTCAGATTTTAAAAATAAAAGACCACAGTCAGTTATAGGATGCTTTCAGGATGCTTTCATGTCAGAGTTTCAAAACAAAAGCTTCCAGTTTCTTCTTGGAATACCAGTATGATTTAAAATGTGTTCAGTGTTCAAAAGTAAAGCCTCCAGCAGGTGGACGGATGCTTGAAATGTCAGATTTTCAAAATAAAGTCCCCTAGCTAATTATAGGAATTTGCCAGGATCCTTTGGCGTGTCCTTTTTTCAAATTAAAGGTCTCCAGTTAGTATTCAACACCACTGATCCTGTAACTGTAAGATTTTCAAAATAAAAGCACCATTTACTTATAGGCATTTACAAAGATGCATTAAAGTGTCAGAATTTCAAAATAAAAACTTTCTTTTTTACTTTTTTCCAATTTATGTTTTCAGGAATTTTTTTCTCTGTCAACTGCTGCAATTATTCATTTGTACAACCCTGAGTCAGCTACCTACCTATCTGCTTTTTCAGCCAGCTGATTTTGCTACAAATCTTTAGCAGGAAGTAGCAGAAAGAGGCCCGCAGCAGCAACAATCCCACCGCAATTTCTCCAGAGATTTTGATTGTTTGTGGTTTTCTGAACTTTAGACTAGCTGACATCCCATTTGGATGGATTAGTAAATTAAAAAAAAAATCTAACAATGAGCAACTACACACATGATAATCTCTCTTTTACTAAAACCAGTGGGTGAAAATTCTTTTATAACTGGATACATATCTATTAATGTTGCTGTCTTTGTAACCAGCTTTCCACTGAGTAACCCAGGGTTGTGATGTACTTTGCCACCAGCTGTTTTTCTAAACAGTGCTAATGTGTTTGAGGTCGAATTTGTACTTTAATGATCTCCTTGGGAATCTAAAGAATCACTGAGACATGTGACAAAGATGTGATCCAGCTCTTGAATGAGTGCGTTGTGTCCCTCTAGGAATGACATACAGGAGGCTTTTCCTGATGAGCCTGATCTTTAGAGAGAAGCTTGTTTTTGTTATCTCACAGTCACTTCCTCTCTTGGTAATGGCTCCCAGATGGCAGAGATCTGATCAACAACAGCAGAAAATACAGAACCGCTGTACCTCGAGGAGTTCAATTCACACTGTAACTTTTACTGTTAAAAATTCTCAAGGCAGGAAACCATGAAACAGAGACGATTTAGCTCAGTGAAACACAACAGACAGCAGAGCATATTATTTCAGAGTCTTAAAATGGTCTGAAATGCTTTGGAGAACTTATGTCATCGCTTGCTGCGCTTAAATGTCATTACATAAGTTGAGCAGTTATATAATTGCGTAGCTAGAGGAAGAACTAACAAAGAACATGGGGGTGGATAAGGAATGCACTGGTGCCCTTGACTACGAGGCAGAAGCAGCAGACAGTAATGTTTTAGAAAGCTATGTAGGACTGAATTCACTTTGCATAGCGCTCCATCAGCCAGAGTCCTGCTGTAGTAAGCGTGTTTTAATTGCTGTGACATTTAACTTGCTATTTAAACACAGCACAACTGTCACAATCCCCACAACTAGATGGCTCCCTCTACCAAGCTGTTCTGCATCATCCGTAACAGCTGTGTTGTAATACAGGAAGTTCAGTGATTTGACCTGCTTCAACTTCATGAAGAAAAACAAGCAAACAAACAAACAGAAGCCCACTGTGCGTTAACTTGTGTTTTCTCAGCAATGAGAAACTCTGCAGAAGAAACACCAGTCACATGAACTCGCTGGCTGTGGAAATCGATCTTCCTCATGTGGTGCTGTTACCCTCACCTGTTCTGAAGCCAGAGCACACTCAGTGAGAGTGCTATGTATCAGGACCACCATGAAAATGGGAAAAAGCTGAGGTGAGGCCACACAGAAGGCAAGATTACTTTCTAAATCAAAAAGAGCATGTGAAGAAGGGGAGATAGCTTTCAGAGTTTTTAAAGCCCTAATTTGGTCTAAGAGACATTAACCTGCAGGTTTAAGTGGCGTTTACAGTTTGTTACTTTAGTATGAAAACAATCAAGATAGGAGAACATTTGAAGTGCTCACGGTCTGAATCTTAAACTCAGGTTAGATGACGCTTGAGAGGCCAGAGACCGCTCATACATAGAGTGCGGTGGTCAACATTCCCACCACACCCTGGATGTGACCTGACAACCAGCACACTTTTAATGGCTGCACAGATTCACTTGCATACATGAGTGACCACAGTTTACACATCCACATACCTAATGACCTTCCTGACCCCAATGACCATTCATGAAGGTATCAACAGTCCTGTGTTCTCATGTGAGTAGGCTTAATAGTCAAACTGTCAGGGTTTAACTGCCAATAGGCTTAACATTTTCTGAGAGGCTCTATAAGTGGAATAATTAGAGTTCTTTCAGTTGCTATAATTTTTTTTTTTTAATTGTTCCTCAGTTATTTTATGAAGAACTCACTGTCCTAGAAAATGTCTCAAATGAGTGAAAAAGGCCCTTATATTTCCCAAAGCACAAGCAGATGTCTTCAAATAGCTTGTTTGGCTGACAACCAGCTCAAAACCCAACGCTACTCAATTTAGTGCGGGAACAGAGGGGAGCCAAAGTTCACATTTGGTCAGATATGATCAACTTTTTACAGCTGCAGTATTTTTGTGATTAACCCACTGAGGCTGCACTGACTTTTTGGGATACAAAGAGGAGAAAAAGCACATTATTTTACTGCCTTATTAAAGGGCAGCTATTCTGCTTTTCCTTATTTGCTATATATATATATATATATATATATATATATACACAACTAAACTGGTGTTTTTTCTACTCTTGAATCTGTATGATGTCACACAGCTCTGGCTGTGAGCACAGAAGCCCCCCTCAACTGTAGTTCAAACCCTCTACTTATGAGAAGCAGCCAATCAGAAGAAAGTTGGAGGTGAGGGCTGCACCAAGGCCCAGTATAGGATAAATAAGGATTATTTTGAAAGGTGAATAAAGCAAAGCTACTCTGGTAGAGTCCAAGAACAGAATCACAGACATGGAAATGAGCAGAAGAGACCCCCTTTAAGTTATTATGGTGTTAGCTTACACATTCAGCAAAACCATTACAGTAATATTATGATTTATTTGGTTTCAGTGTTCTCCCTACTTAACACATTTAAGTCAACTTCCTTTGCTTTTAATTCTTTGTAGCACTGTTTTTCATCTCAAACAAACTCCTGAGAAATACACTATATTGCCAAAAATATTCGCTCGTCTGCCTTCACACGCATATGAACTTGAGTGACATCCCATTCTTAATCCATAGGGTTTAATATGATGTCAGCCCACCCTTTGCAGCTACAACAGCTCCAACTTTTCTGGGAAGGCTTTCCACAAGGTTTAGGAGTGTGTTTATGGGAATTTTTGACCATTCTTCCAGAAGCGCATTTGTGAGGTCAGACACTGATGTTGGACGAGAAGGCCTGGCTCGCAGTCTCTGCTCTAATTCATCCCAAAGGTGTTCTATGGGGTTGAGGTCAGGACTCTGTGCAGGCCAGTCAAGTTCTTCCACACCAAACTTGCTCATCCATGTCTTTATGGACCTTACTTTGTGCACTGGTGCGCAGTCATGTTGGAACAAGAAGGGGCCATCCCCAAACTGTTCCCACAAAGTTGGGAGCATGAAATTGTCCAAAATGTCTTGGTATGCTGAAGCATTAAGAGTTCCTTTCACTGGAACTAAGGGGCCGAGCCCAACTCCTGAAAA
>VUQI01055195.1:0-13392 GCA_015106735.1 Paratilapia polleni | reverse complement strand
GGACAAAAGAGATAGGAAGTGTAGGAGGATGTTCATTAGCTAAATGAGGATGAATTGTTAGCATGACTGTGGGCTGGTGAGGTTCCTTAGCTTCAATTTCAGAAATGCTCATCTCACACAGAGAAAGAAGTCAACCCCCTCACAGGCTGTCAGCTCCAAATCCAGTAGTTGAACATCACCTCATCAACATTTTTCTCTCTCTGGCAACCTCAGTAATGTTACATCCCGACTGAATGCACGTGTAAAATTACAGATAGATGCATAGGTAACCATCATTTAACATATCAAAGGAAAATGCAATCTAACATACAGTCTTGTGACCATTTTATTGTTTGTTTTCACATTTGTACTTAATCAGCAAAATGTAGTTGCTACCATATATAGCTATATATATGTGTCATTTGATCTTCGTTTCTGTTTTGAATCCTTAGTTAATATATTGTGGTTTGAGTTTTGGTTTAGGTTTTTTTTTCCTGTGATTAAAGTTTAGATTCTTTGTGTTTATTGCATTTTTTGATTTCCTGTTTTGATTTCCTCATTATTCTAATCTCCCTAGTGTTCCTTTACATTTTGTTCATTGTGAGTTTTCTTGTTTCTGCATTTAGCTGGGTTATTTGTCTTTTTTTTCCTGTTTTACTTTGAAAGTTAGTTGTCTCTTGTGTCTTGTTTTGAGTTCTACTTCCCCGCTTGTGATTGTCTTGATTATGTTTAGCTGTGTCTCGTTCACCTCCTGTTTCCTCTTCCCAAATTAGCCCTCTGTGTATAAATAGCCCTGTCCCTCCCTTTAATTTTTGTCTTAGCATCTGTGTATCTTCCCTCATGTGCAATTCATTATGCCTGCTTGGATTTTTGTTTGTTTCCCTCTTGGACTTGGCTTTGGACTTCAGTGTTTGGCCTAATAAAAAGTTCATCTTTTGTTATTCTGCTTACTGTGCTGTCTGCATTTGGGTGCACTTGTGAATTGAAACTGTAATATATATGTCTATATGGGCCTAAAGTGATGCAAGTAGCTCTATAATATGAAATCAATTAGATATAAGGGCTTGATATTAGTCCTGCAAATTCAAAAGACAAAGACTACATTCTTTAGTCAGTTCTGAAACCATTAAAAAGGTGAAAGAGACTGATTGCAGCAATCAACATAGCAACACAAGATATGAGAGAGATACAGACCATACCATTCCCTCTACAGTGTAACTACCACAAAATCGACTATACATGATAATTTATAATGTTGTGAAGTGTTTTTTTTATTTTTTGGTTTGGGAAGAATTGAAACAGCAAAGCCATAACTGTAAGTTGTAAAATAAATTAATAAATGTGACAACAGATGTGATTAACACCTCAAAATAACCACAACAGACTGGTATTCACAAACAGAATATTTTTTTATATGGTAGACTGCACTTTATTTAGAAAAGGTATTTAATGACAAACTGGCAAATGATCCACAGTTGCACTGGGGCCTGTGTGCATGTTTCTAGCCATATTTTCATGCACACACACTTTTGTCTCACTGTAGTGTTTTAATTAGCACCTTATTGTGTGCTGCCAAAGCTGTGATAATATTAGATAATTCCTTTTCTCCCTTTTCTCTCAGTGCCTTAGATTATTTCCCTAGTGAAATGTTTAAAGAGGTGGATAAGTTATTAACCAAAGGTGGACATACATGTAAAATGAGGAAGGATGAACTATTTTTGTATTACAATCCTCCAGTAAGTCTGAGAGATACTGCTATATAATACTCCACTCCTGAGAGAGGAGTATTATAAACATACAAAAATGATAAAATGGAAGTAGTCATTGGTCAATAATTAAACAAACGATAACATAATACTGCAAACCACAATTCAATTCAATATTCAATACCAGCTATGAAGGCGGAAGTGGAAATGGTGGGGATAGTTCGGTATTTACAGCCCTAATTCCAAAAAAGTTTGGAAGTTGTATGAAATATAAATAAAAACAAAATGCAATGATATGCAAATCTCATTAACCCATATTGTATTCACAATAGAACATATAAAATGTATCAAATGTTTAAAGTGAGAAAATTTATCATTTTAAGAAAAAAATAAGGTCATTTTGAATTTGACTGCAGCAACATGTCTCAGAAAGTTGGGACAGGGCCATGTTTATCACTGTGTTGCATCCCCTCTTGTTTTAACAACAGTCCTTAAATGTCTGGGAACTGAGGAGACCAGCTGGTGAGAGAGAAATGTTGTCCCATTCTTGTCTGATATAGGATTCTAGCTGCTCAACAGGCCTGGGTCTTGTTTGTTGTACTTTTTGTTTCATGATGCACTAAATGTTTTCAGTCGATGAAAGGTCTGGACTGCAGGCAGGCCAGTTCAGCACCCAGACTCTTCCACTATGAAGCTATGCTGTTGTAATAGATGCAGTATGTGCATCTATTACAGCATATCTTGCTGTAAAACCTGTATATACCTTTCAGCATTGATGGTGCCTCTCCAGATGTGCAAGCTGCCAATTCCATAGGCACTAATGCATATCCATACCATCAGAGATGAAGGCTTTTGAACTGAGTACTGATAACAAGCCAGATGGTCCCTCTCCATCCATGTTTTCTTTTGCCTCCATCCATTTTAAATTAGCTTTGACCCAGAGAAACCTTTCTGGATCATTTTCAGATATGGCTTCTTCTTTGCATGACAGAGCTTTAACCTGCGTTTGTGGATGGCATGGGGAACTGTGTTCACAGACAATGATTTCTGGAAGTATAGATTTTCAGCCTTGCATGTAGTAAGAAAGTGCTTTGATTGCTCAAAACTGAGTAGAAAAGCGTTATATAAGTACAGTCCATTTACCTTGTCACTTGCATACAGAGATTTCTCCAGATTCAATTATCCTAATTAGTTGCAAAACTTTTCAACCTTTTGTTGCTCCTGTCCCAACTTTTTTGAGATGTGTTCTTGCCATCAAATTCAAAGGGAGCTAATATTTTTTCATGAAATAGTAAAATGTCTTCAGTTTAAACATTTGATATGTTTTCTGTGTTCTATTGTGAATAAAATATGGGTTTGTGAGACTGAAAAAGTCATTGCATTCTGTTTTTATTTACATTTTACAGAGCATCCCAGTTTTTTTGGAATTGGCGTTGTAGTTGTGTTTTATTTCCATCTGTAATTGTTTGGATAGTGAAACATGGTTAAACACACACACACACACACATTTTATGTATTATATATTTTATATATATACGTATATACAGTATATATAATTGCAACACTGCAGAGTTTTTTTTTCATCTCTCATTTTTCATACTGAGACATGGTAACCATTTAAAATGTTTAATACTCTAATTCCTGTTGAGTCACATAAAGCATTTGTCAGATCCTTGCTCCGTGTTTAGGATTAACCTAATCCCACCGTTACGAAAATTAAAGTTTGAATCTTCATATGTTGCTCCTGAAACAAGTTTCTGCCTCTTTATTTTCATATTAGACTACTCTCCACCACAAAAAAAACTAAAAAGAAAAACAAGCTTCCATTTTTTTTTCTCTCCACACCAATGAGTGAAGGGATAGTTTATTCACTTAATGAAAGAGCAGAGGATACTTGCGTGAGGGAGAGTTGAGGCAGCGAGTTAATCCTACTCTGTCTGTGTAACTACTGCTCCAGAGACCTCTATATGTCAGTTAGCATTATACTGTAAATACCTTCTCATAAGGCAGAGAGCTGAGCAGAGCAGACTTGTGAAAATTCAGCAGCTATAATAATGACCTGCATTAATGTTGTGCTAATTTGGTTCTTATCAATTTCTCTGCCATCATGAAGCTGTTATTGCTTGGTTTAATCCACAAACTCATGAGCGAAACTTGGGAGAAGTAAGCCTAAACTTGGACTAATTACTAACTGACATCTCTAGAGTCAGCTGCAGGTGTTGGATAACTAACTCATTACAGGGTGTTCTTTCTCTCACCGCCTCATATTAACAGACTTCCACAGTCACTTAGCTTCCAGTGTTCTCCGGCATGTTCTTACATTTACTGTCTTGCATTCAGCTTGGTCTTCTTCTGGGTAATTGCCTCATCTGTGAATTGAATTCTTTTTTGGTGCGTCCACATTTAATTGTAACTTTTAATTGTTTTTCTGTTTGTTTTGACTGGTGAGTTCCAATGTATTTGCTACTGTCCAGTATAAAACACAAGCAGATTTGATGACCTCTTCCTCTCCTTCCCAAACTATCTTAATGAGCAGTTTAGCAGTTTAACACACCAAAGACACAAATGGACTAAACATACCATTTCATTCTTTGATCCACTGATTTATTTACCATTAGCTGACAATGGTGCTGACAGAAGCACCAGACTCAGTGGGCGGTAGTCAAGCTTGCTACCAGAGACAATACCCAACTGCAACCACAAGATGGCAGTAAGTTACAGGATATATGTAAACGGGCAATACGGGATCCTACTGAGGTTTTGCAGTCATGTGACACCTAACCATGTGACAGCTAACCCTGTGACAGCTAACCATGTGACAGCTAACCATGTGACGTTAACTTGTCTGCCATTTTGGACATGTAGCAATGTAGGGTCAAGTGAATAAGGCCCCAGTTACACAGGCCTAGAGACAGGTCGACAACCATCTGGCAACCTCTGGTCGCTGGGAAAAAATGTGTATTCCCTAACCTGTTGGCAAGTGGTTGCTGGAGGTTGCTGGCTGTCGCCAGGTCAAATTGGATGCAAAGAGGGTGCTGCACCAAAAACCTCCTTGTGATTGCTTTCATTACCAGCAGATTGCTGTGGCTGCCCATAGTTTGCATGGAAGACGCCGACTTGTCGGCAAACACTCTCTGAGCTGCAGTGAAACTTGAAACACTGCAACACAAACTGGAAACGAAGAACGTTCACCTTCAAAATAAAAGTTGTGCCTTTTGAAATGTGTTGGTTGCAGCGGTAAGGCACAGCCCTTATTTTGAAGGTGAACGTTCTCTGCTTCCAGTTTGCATCGCACCGTTTCAAGTTTCACTAAATGGCGTAAATATGTAAACGTGTTTGCAGACGAGTCTGTGTCTTCCATGCAAACTGCTGGTGACCATGGCAACCTGCTAGTGATCAAAGCAATCGCAAGGAGGTTTTCGGTGCAGCACCATATAAATCTTTGCTACCGATTTCATGCTAGCGACTGCCAGCGACCTCCAGGAACCACTTGTCAACCAGTTGTGGAATATACACTTTTCCCTAGTGACTGGTGGTTACCAGAGGGTCACTGCCAGTCTCTAGGTTGGCATGAATGGGGCTTCAGCAATTGATTTCACAATTACTACCAGCAACCACTTGCAATACACATCTTTCCCTCGCTATGGGTGGTTGCCAGATGGTCACTTACAGGTCTCTAGACCTGTGTGATTGAGGTCTAAGTGCATTTATATGGAAAATGATCTCAATAGAAACCGATCTACTGGTATACGAGCGAGAAAATCAGAGCAATGAAGGATATAGAAAAGCTTATAATTTACTGTAGCATGAAGCATTATGTAAGCCTTTGTCAAATGAAGGGTCGACAGCACAGTTGAGTCCTAATTGCTTCAGATGGTCAGACTCCTGTACAATGGAGTAGTTTAGAAATAGCATCCCCACACTGCTGTGCATTAGTGCAAGGTTAAATTTCTAGCACACATCAAGCTCCTACACATCTCTGTATGCAGTGAATTTTTGAGTGCATGTATGATTTTTGCAATATAGAAAGCTATACATTATAATATTAAATTTATTAAAAAAATTATAAAAAGGGAAAAAAGAGACACATGTACACAGAAAATAAAGAAATGAGAAATTTAGTTGTTTTAATGGTAAAGCTGTGCTATTTTTTTTAACCTAAATATTTAAACACAAAGTCCACGAATCAGTGGAACACATAGGAACAAATAATACAAAACACATGCTAAGGCACCCTGCTGGTCCTGTGTTCCCACTTGTAAAACAGTTAGATCACTCAAAAAGAAAAATGTTCAACAGCCAATTTAACACAATGTTGATAGCTAAAGTTTCCACAGGTGCACAGAGTTCTTTGGCTCTGTTGACAGAGTGGTTTTATAGTAAACTGACACTGAAACAAAACTTTTAACTAATGTGCTCAGGCTTGCATACCGTATACTTGGCAGTGTATACTAAGAGCTATTTGGAGGACAAGTACAGTTAAAAGTAAATACAGGCTGCACATCAAACTCTTTGCATTCAGTTTGATACATTTCTCTGTACCTCTGGGATCTTCAGGTCAGTAGTTTTGTTACCTCTCAAAAAGATTGTTTACAGTGTTTCAGTGCTCACTGTGAAATTTCCAGTGAGGATGTGTTATGTTCACATAGATTGATTCAATGTCCCTCACCTAAAAATATAATAATATTGTAATACTGTAAAATACTACACAAATTCTGAATACAAAAACAGCCTTGGACTTTTACTGGTCCTATAAGGTTCATTCTTTCTGCGTAGCTCCTGATATGTGATCATGTTAAATCCTTTAGATGAGATTTAAATGTTAGCATGACTTGTTTTTCCTTTGTCATCTCTCTTCATCATCCTGCAGTACTCATTGGAAAATACTCTAATTTACACCCAAGCCTTAGACCAACTTTACACTGAAAGAATTTAACACATGCTGTAAAAAGGGGAAAGCACTGCAGTAATTTTATTCTCTTAGCTTTTGAAGACGAGACAGTGTTTTTACTGTGGACCCATATAGGTTAGTCACAAATCTGCTGTGTTAATCTTCAAAATGGAGTTTAAGATCTTTAATAGGAAAAGCATATGTCAAAGAAATAATCCTGTTGTACAAAATCAAGTCATAGCAGATTGTCCTAGATTAATCTCTGGTGTGAGATCTAATCCACAGGCATCCCTTGCCTACTAGAGAGCTGTGATAATCCCATATCAGACCACGGCTGTCCCAACACATGGCCCTTTTCTACTATGTGATCACAAACAAATGCAAAAGCATGAATGTGTATCAAGGTGATCCAAAGTCATGATTCCAAAAGGGATTGGCTAAAGCAATTAAAAATAAAAGAAAATGATAAAAGAAGGGAAAATATTCTTCTTTTCTTTTGCATATTTGTTCTATCCTTTTCTATCCTTATCCTAATTTGTTGACATATAAGAAAAGTAAATGGCTCTGCAGCATTCAACACATGATAACATAGAATCTCCCCCACTGTTCAGCTGCACTCCTTTGGTATCTCACCATGCTCAGTATTCAAAGCATGAACAGCTTTAGATTACCACTCTTTCTGCATGTGTGTGGGGGGTGGGGTGGAGTGTGTAACTGCCCTTTTCATTGGCCCTTATTGGTAATCAAGCAACATGAAGATCTTTCTGCCTGCAGAAGAGGAAAATGGCTGACTCCGCTGGCCCTCGACCCAGCCTCAGTTTCACACTGTGATTTATGTGACTTATTAGCGGGCCCCCACTGACAGGGCCCATCATCTGAATTATAACTAAGGATTAGGCCCCAGGCTAATGATAGGACCGGGAGGGGAAATCGACCATGTGTTTGGCTGTGGTGTGTTTCCTGTAAACCAGATTACAGGGCACATGCAGAGCCGCTCAAATGTGGGAGACAAGCCTGCACAAAAATCATGTCTATAAGCACACATGAAGATTAAACACAGAGTGACACACACATACATACCAGAGTAAAACCATCCTATAAGTAAGGGCTTTGCAGCTGTGCAGCTCAGATTATAAATCTGCATTAACCTTGCCAACCCGTCAACTCACTCTTAATGAGGCTAAAGCTAACACACACACGCACAGAGAGAGAGAGAGTCACATGATTTAAGTTCATTTGCCAAAAATTTATTTATTGGCCTTGGCTTGTCTGAAATTCACTGAGAACACAGACAAATGCAAATGGACCTACAGTACTTTAAAGCCTGAATGTTGGTGACACAGGAAATTCACGTTTGGGTCAATAGTTGGATAGACATGGCTCGAGGAGGTTTTTCATAGCTGCTCATTTCTAGCATTGTGAAGTAATGGCACAGTTTGACATGGCCTCTGGCATTAAGACAATCCAATAACAGTCAGCAACCTGACGGATATTGTTTCATTTATAAGAAAACACATCACCTCTGCTCCCTCCTAAGGAAGACTTTTATTCAGCTTGTGTATGTGTGTGTGTGTCCCATGTCCTACATGTCGCAAACCGGAAAGAGCAGAAATCATAAGAATCCCTGCCGATAGCTCACAACCCTGTCATCTAATAAGTAAAATCAATGCACCCCTGGTCTGTTATGGACAATATGTGTGTTCCCTTTTAAAGTCGAAGAATATTATAGACGCAATTCCATTAAGCCATTACCAGTTCAAGGGCAGGGTTAGTAGGATCAATAAGAGTTGAACACATGCCGTTACCCCATAAAGAAAGAGATTCAGGAAAACGACCTTTCCTCTGTCTGTTGTATTTGTCACTTAATAGCTGACTTTGAACCTCAATCTGGATTGATTTTTTGGTCCATCTTCAAATGTTTCAACCTTGAGTTTCTGATGCAATCCCACTATGATATTTGTTACTATAATGTGTAAAGGATTTCTTGGACTGCATCATTGATAGAGGGCTTTTGATTACCAACAGGACTAGTTCACTGGCTAATATGAATCCCCGTTGAACTAAGCAACAACGCTGATGTTGAATCTCCAAGCATGGATCAAAGCAGCCAGGCCCTCCTCCTCCTCCTCCTCCTCCTCCTCCTCCTCCTACTCCTCCTCCCATTCCCTCCCACTCTTGTGGTAGTCTAATGCTTATTTGCCCTGCATTTTAACACTGCTGTAATTGGACTTGTTGTTTGTTCGTAGCTTCTCCTGTTTGTTTAGATTATGTTTGAAGCCTGGCTTAATTAAATAGCGTCCTTGGTGTCAGAATGTCCAAGCATGTAGAAAGCACGCAGCTGAGTAAAATTTTAGAGAACATCCATTGTTGAGGAGGAGAGGTAAGGAGGGTGCAGAATAATAAGTAAAGAAATGAACATTGTACTTTGGAGAAGTGTTATTTTAGCGGATGACATATGTGTAGAGTTAAACATAATGGAAATCAAGTAATTTATTGTGCTTCTTTGCTTCTCTACCTTAATTTAAGTTATAATGTAATTAAGATTTTGCCAACAAGTCAGAAACAATTATTAAAACTTTCACTATTAAACTTGAAAAATGTGAATTTATTTAGGATGGAAACCTCGAAAACTCATTTGGTAAGTTTGGCTTTTACTGAGTCATTTCCACCCATTTGAGCAAATCGAACTATAATTGTCGCGTTTCAATTCCACCAACTATTGTGGGACTCTGAAGTGTGTTTATGATTGAGTCTGGAGAACATAAAGGAAGTTACCAGACCATGCAGACTAAATATAACATTTAGAGGGTGGTTTTTCCTTAGCGTTCATACACTTACATTTGGCTTTTCTGTGGGGTGTAATGACTTCCCTATGCAGTTTGTATATGCATGCAGGAAATCTGTTGACAGATGGGAGTGCGACCGAGCCAGGCCTGTCCTGTGAGATGGAGAAAAGTCTGATGACTCGTTTAGAAATTTCCCAAATGGTTTCCAGACTGAATCACTGGTCTTGTTTAATGGCTATTGATGTTATTATTGTGGATGACTATTAGATCTTGCTGTGCCACTTGAGAGGAATTAGGGAAGCGTAATTTACCAACAAACAGTATGGGCGTGGCAACATCTTAAACACAGACCCCATCATGCTTTTGCTCTAGCAAACATGGCATTATATTTTCCTCTTCTTCATGAGGTAACAATTTCGATTCTTATTCTGTGTGCACGCAATGCACTGTGGAGCTTTGATCTCGCCACTGCACACATCAGTAAGGGCAAACTAGGCCACATCTTTGTTCTATGCCAGCACTTGTGTGCTGCTCTACACTAACCCTCATTCTTGCCAGGCACTAATGTAGATGGTCTGCCTGTGATAGATTACATACTGCAAAGCCTGGGTGCTGCCAAAACACCTACACTGAGCTAACTGCAGCAGTCATGTGAGATACTATGGTTTCATCCATTGTATCACAATAATTTGTACATTTGGACAATGTCATACCGAAAATTAAATAAATGTTACTGTGCCAAATGTATCTCTCAGCCACACCATATCCTAATAGGTTAAGACAGTTGACTGGCTGGTTAGGGCCAGCTGTCTAGGAAATTGTTTTGGCATGTATTTTTCCACTGCTGTGTCCTCCCTCTGTCCTGCAGTCCAATCAATAAAGGCTTTCACAGGGCCATCTGTGTGTGTGCATGTGTGGATGTGTGTGTGTTTGTGTGTGTGTGAGAGAGAAAGAGTGCAAGAGAGATTACATGAATAAAGTTAAATAACAGTATTTTTTTTCTTTTTTCAATTTATGGTATTTTTCTATTTTTAATTGTAAAATTTAGATTTTTGCGTATCCATTCTTGCTGCTTTACGTGTGTATCTGCAGGAGGGGGAACCCACTTTTTGTCACACCAAATACAAGGACAACTTCTCACATTTTGGTTCTTGCAGATACTGATTACAGATGTAAGTACAGCTATGAGAATGACTTTCGAAACATGTTTCATTTTCAGAGAATATTTTTCACTTTTTGACTGCATCAAAATTAGGTATGTTTACATCTGACTGCCACTGCATCTGCAGCACCTCTCTGTGCCAAAAGGCCCTAGTTAACAGCCAGCTGGAGAGTGTTAGCAACACACAACAGGCTTGGGTACTGAGCGCTGTGGCCTTGAAAATATTGTGCTGGAGCCTATAATGTGAACAAAACCTTTCAAAATTTTCCATTTCTGAAGCATGTCATTAAATGCACCTGCTATGGCTTGACTACCCTGGAACCTCTGAAGCTGTTTTGCAAGTTGAACCATGTTGAACCCTCCTTGTAGAGTAGGATCCTTATCCTGGAGCTGCTAGTCTGAAGCTGAAGACTGAAATGTACAGCAATAGGCTGTTGACTTTTCCACAAAGTTTGTAAGCTTTGTTTGTACAGTTTCCTAATGTGGTGACAGCTGGAAGTCTCATACTATGGCTCAATATTCTGAGAAGATGATTAAATAATTTTCTCTAATTTCTTCAGTGTTTGCCGCAAAGTGGGCTGTTATGTTGCTCACTGCTATCATTAGCAAACTCCTTGATCTTTGCACTGTTAGTTACTATCAAATTGCTTTTATTAAAGGAGCTGTTTTTCACTTTTTTTCTAGACAGCCAATCATAGTTTGCAGTCGGCTTTACTTGTGTCATTATAGCTTATTGTAAAAGAGTTCCAAGTGGTGTATTTCTATCTTTAAAGCCCACTTCAAACATGCACTTGTTTTTATTAACTGGAGGATAACTGAACCATAGACAGTATATAGCCACCAAGACATCCCCCAGTGGTTAGTGAAGTCCCGTTATGAAGCCTCCAGCTGAGTGTTTTCACCGTCACCATCTTGGTGTTTTGAAACTGAATGTGCGAGCGAGTGTTGGATCTGACTGAAAAACCAAGGACACCACACACTCACTGGCTAACAACTTGTGATTTACCAGTCGTTAGCCGATGAACATATCTTGGATAATCCTCCTTTCTGACTCTTAGAATGATTATAATTAACAAAATGAATTATATCACTATTCAGTGTGACTTAAAACTAGTGACTGAACCCATGAACTCATCAGGAAAGTGTTTACTGAGGCCACAGAGCAAGAGAGCTGAGTTCCTGTTTCCCATAGCTTCTAAACAATCAGAAGTCTTTTTGTAACTGGCAGAGTCAGAGAATGCAGCTTTAAGGCACTACCATGCTGACTTCACTTTTCAGACCCGGGAGCTACGGCCATCTTTCATACTGTCTGTGGTGTAAACATGTCCAAATGACCATCCTGACCTGCCCATATGTTTGTTCCTGTTTCTGTGCCCACCCTCCTTCTTTCTCTGTTTGTCATCCATAGGTGATGAGAGGACCCACCGGGATCTGCCAGGCCCATGATCCTTTGCTAATCCTCAATGAGACCCCTCACAAGCAGCATTTTCTGGCATAAATTGTAGGTCCTTAATTATACAACATCCTAATCAACTGTTTAATTGCTAGTGAACTCAAAAATAGTGTGTTCTTATCCAGGAACAAAAGGGATATGAGGGCAGGATTTGTAGAGATGCAAGGGACTATGAGGAAAGAATGGACCATGCAGAGTGGAAGGCGGTGCAGGTGACTCAGATCCAGTTCTGAGCCAGATGTCTCTCTCTCCTCTCACCACCTTCACCTTCACAGCAGCAACAACACCAATGAGACAGCAACCTGAGCAGAGTGTGGTTCCCCCAGCCCCGCTACTACTGTAGTGTCCAGTCTTGTGCATATGGCGAATACTGTGTGCATACCACTGCTCTTTCTATCACTTTCTAAGCCATTAGGAACAGTAATGTAAAAAATACTTATGTCTGCATGACAGAATGATTGATGACAAATTAATGAAGTAAGCTATGTTAAATATCCCATGTCTGAAGAGGGCTTAATGGTGAGCACTTCCTTAAAGAGGCAGACTTGACTGTGCTTTAATCAAACACATTTTGGTGTTAATACAGTCATTTATTAGATTGAAAACGTCTCAACGTGCCATATACTGTTTTAAATTATCCTAACCTCTAATACTTACAGAGACTCGACCATTTAAATAAACAATCAATGTTAAGACCTTCTCATGAGAGCTGAATTTTTAAATATATACTGATCAAAACTTATTATTCACAGAAATTTATGGTATTCATTTTTAAATCCCAGAGATATTATTTCTTCTTCTTGTTGTTCTTGTTGTTCTTGTTGTTCTTCGTCTTCTTGTCCTTCTTCTTCTTGTTCTTTCGGCTGCTCCCTTTAGGGGTCACCACAATGGATCACCTGCCTCCATTTCACCCTATCCCTAGCATCCATCCTCTTCTGTCACACCAACCCTCTGCATGTCCTCCTTCACTACATCCATGAATCTTCTCTGTGGTCTTCCTCTTTTCCTCCTGCCTGGCAGCTCCATATTCAACATCTTTGTTCAGTATATCCACTGTCCCTCCTCTGCACATGTCCAAACTATCTCAGCCTTGGCTCTCTAACGTTGTCTCTAAACTGCTCAACATGAACTGTCCCTCTGATGTACTCATTTTTAATCTTGTCCCTCCTGGTCACTCCCAAAGAAAATCTTTACATCTTCAACTCTGCCACCTCCAGCTCCACCTCCTGTCTAGAGCCACCGTCTCCAAACCATACATCATAACAGCTCTCACTACCACCTTGTAAACCTTCCCTTTCACTCTTGCTGCTCCTTCTGTCACAAATCACCCCTGACACTCATCTCCACCCACTCCACCCTGCCTGCACTCTCTTCTTCACCTCTCTTGTGCACTGTCCGGTGCTTTGGATGATTGA